>DWDX01001178.1:0-20074 GCA_018245675.1 Agara michaeli | reverse complement strand
TAAACATAAAACTATCGACGCATTACTTAGCAAAAATTGGAAATTCGACAACTATTTTTCACAAACCTGATATTTATACCTACATGAAAATAAAATTGAAGTGTCTTTCTGTGATTTCAAAATGACTGTGTTTTCTCAAGTGCTTATAGATATTTACACGATTCTAAAACACACACAAACTTTTTATCTGTCTCTCTTACTGTTTGTCCGAGCTAATCTGTGGAACGGTTAAACCGATTTTAATGGGATTCTCACTGGATAATAGAGGAAGCTATAGAGCAAGATATAAAGTTTTTTTTTATTTCGAAATTGGTGCTGAATAGGGATTTACGCGGGGAAACCAAGTTGGAAATAGGAAAGAGTGTGTAGTGTCTAGTAACGTTACTCCGAGCGCACGGCGCGGTCTCTCCGTGTACTGTGAGATGGTATCTCCAACATTCCGGCCGATTATGTACCTTTTAAATCACGGCCGCGTCGGGCGTAATGAAGTTTCTTTTACTTTCCAATCTAATTGTTTAGCTATCGCGAGAGACAGCGCCGCTTCGGAAAGCGGCGGACGATCGTCGTTTTAGAGTTAGCTTTGGTACAGCTTTGACATATGTTATCTAGGAACTACAAAAGTTTTTCACGGTTAACGAGTTAAGCCAATGATATTTATTTATGCTCTAATTGTATTTTTTTTAAATTTGTACGGTAACGGTGAAAGGAAAACTTTAGAGATATTATAAATTATATGATATTTTCTGAGGTGTGTGAAGTCTACCAATCTGCATTTGGCCAGCGTGGTCGACTATAGCCTATATCCCTTCCACCATGAGAATAGACCCGGTCCAGCAGAGGACCAACAAGAGTCGAAAAAAAAATTGTACGCCGTAAAAAGCAAAATATCGATCGAACTTTACATTCTCTAAAATATTTGCGCAAATAAACGTCTTTGTCTTTGTCTTTACAAATCTATTGTAGCTATAACAACGAAAAGAAACAAAACCGTTCTTAGTCTGATCGTAGCCATATTTTTAACCGACTTTAAAAGAAAAGAAGAAGGAGGTTCTCAATTCGTTTGTATTTTTTTTTTTTAACAATACACATTCATAATCACGTCTATTTCGCGTAGGAGTTGGCGGACATTCAGGATTTCCATTGGCTATGGTCCTGAATAAGATAACTAACCACATTGGCCATATTTTACAGGTCGGAAATGTAACCGCCTTTTAATATAAATAATGTAATTGTGCATGTATATATGTGTACGTGGTCGGTCGACGCTGCCGGCGCCCACCAAAAAGCGGCGGGGACCATTTAAATGGCAATTTATTCGAACGCCGAGCAAGAATAAATGGTGACCATCGATGCCGACATAAGCCCGCGGTGTAATTGACAAGTGTACGAGCCACCGCTGGCGGGAGATAAAACATTCTAAAGTATTTCCAATCCCGGCCTCTGCCGCACGGTGCGAGCGACGATCGCCACGCGCGAATGTTGCCATTGAAAAAATCAACAAAAATGTTTTTTTTTTAAATTATACATGTAACAATCGCCAAAAAAAATATTGCAATATCGATTCTCGATTGACGAGGCGAAAGTAGCATTAGGCTGCATGAGCACTAAATGTACTACAATCAATGAACTTACATAGGAAACGTAGGTACATTGGTATGTAGTTATATGTAATATACCTACTCACAAACGATTATAATCGCTTAAACATTAACGCTACTGCGCTTCATTGTAAATGTATTTATCCAAATGTATGATAATACAGTTTAATGACTAATTACGAGCGGCTTAAAATCGTGTTGTAGAATTCGTTCAAAGTCGCGTCCGGCGCGCAGCGGCCGGGTTTTTTCGCCGCGTGTCGGATTATTTCGCGGCCGTGCAACCGCGCTTACCTTATTTATACGATACACAAGCCGCAATGAACCACTTATAAGGTACGAGTTGAATTAAATGGGAGTTAATGCGAGCAACTTTTTCAATGTTCAACGTTTGTGGCTCTCGCTCGATCCGCCGATTGGATCTACGCTTTTTACTGGCCGCTCGAACATGAATTTTCATTATGTCCGTCCGATAGATGGAGGAGTCTAAAATATTGTCAGCGCGTTTAATGACTTGTTTCAATTTATATGGCATTGTTAATCGTTACATAAGTACCTGTTGAAGTAACTACACCAAACTCTATTAGGAAAATGGCGATAGCTATGTATGTAAATAATTAAACGATACGAATTAAGCAATTACAAATACATACTTCAATATTTCATTATTTATGCAATTGTTTTCGACGGTATTAGTTTAGAAGTTAAGATCGAAGACGACTGACATTTAAAAAGACAGCAATCACTATTGTGGCAACTCCATTGCATAACAATTTGGCAATATGTCGACGTGCGGCGACATCTATGTATGATTTACTCGAGCTAACCGTTGGTTTCGATTCAAAATTCGAACCTATCCGAGTCCCGAACGGTCGAGCCGGATATCTATCTAATTGGGCAGCATTCCTCGGGCCCCGCCACGGCGATGTTCGACTATCCCCATTATGTAGCCGTGAGGTACGTGAAGCAGCACGGCTCATTTACACGCTGTTAACAAGTAATTTGACATTGATGGTTGTTATACAGGCTGATGCTAGTAGGCGCCTGCATTTACAGAACACAGAAACGGTACAGTTCTATGTCACTTTTACGGTGTCGCAAAAGTTTTTGTTCTTCTAAAGTCTATCACTTTGACGGGGGTATTTTCAATCATTCATTATTAATATCATCAGCAACGGTTTTGGTCGCACTGTGTGCACGGATCTGTTGTAACAATATGAAGGAAAACGACTTAATCTAACCTGGACTAGTCTAGACTTTCGCTATATTACCTTAATAATCTTTTTGTTTAGGAATTCTTTTGTGTTCTTGTCGCGATAACAGTCCAAACAAGGTGACATTAATCAATACAAAACCTTATATCAAATCACAATAACTGCAATCTCTACTGTACAAAATAATAGTTCACGTATCGGCAACCTAAGCTTCTAATACTCGAGTTAATCCTCTTAATACCTGTATTACATCTATCGAGTAGTCTGATGCAAAAGCGATCGCATAGGGGTCGATGCACGCGGCGCAAAATAAAGCTAAAAAGACGCGCGCGCCAGTCCGCCGCACGGCCTTTGATCGCGCCGAAACCCCGCTTTAATAGTAGTGCAATTATCGTATTGTGCAAATTAATAGTAGTCTTCGTTTATCGTGAGTGTGGCGTTAATGTTTATCTTTCGTATTTTATTGCGGCCGCATTAAGGGATTTGAAATTAATACATGTTATGACTGAATGCGTGATAGGCGATTTCAAATCCGATGGCGACAGGAAACGGAACATAAAGCCTAGCTAGGCTATGTTTTTGAACTATTAACAGTAAGTGCCTGTTACATTTCGTATTATTAGTCTGGAGATTGTCAATTGACTTCCTATCGTAATTTCAAAAATATGACTAGGTATTAGTACCTACTTCTGAAGTATAATACTTTGGCATAGAAATTGCTTAGAGATTATACATAAAAGTGTATCTGTTACTACTTGCGTGGAAAAACGAAATAATCCCTACAACCTACATGTATATCGTCTGTTTTCTAGTTTTTTAGTGTTTATTATAAAGTATTCGAGGGTTGATTTAAGGTAGTCCGTCCTTATCAAGGTTTAATACTGTCTCCATGTAAAATCTCGACAAAAACGTTTAATTACTTTCATAATGAAATGATACAGATAAAAATCGTATTACTTTCGCAATAATACGCATTACATATCAATATTAATATTAAATAATATGCTTATAGAGTTCAATTTGTATCGAACCATTTAAAAAGCATTAAATTCGAATTTCATCTATGGCGTCCATAAATAAACTTTTCTCGTACGGTCGTGGAGCACGCCGACTCTATATTTATGGTCGTAACGAACCAGTTTTTGAATAACTTAGCACTTTTTTATTAAAAAAAAAAAGCGTGCTTTGTGTGGCCGCCTACCTGCTGTAATTAGGCGGGGCAATTTGTTCGTTTCTTGGGCCTTTTTGCCGTTTTTGCCGTTCAGGCGCCGCGGGCCCGACCGCAGCGCTCAAGTCAGTGAAGTTTGAATTTCGATTGTACTTCGCGTGCACCCATTGAAGTTACGACAGGATGTCGATTTATGTCTCATTTTGGAATATGGCTGGCGCATGTTATACAACAATTGACATAATCGGTAAAGATTACGGATCTAATATGTAAATTAATCGTAAATATAAATATATGAACGGAAGATCTCTGTTTATTTGCACAACTATACTATTCACATTTTTTACCTTACTTAATTGTTTTTTGTATATATGGAAAAACTTTTCATAAATAATTTTGTAACCATATAATTAAAAGCAGTCACGTAATACACATGATTAATTAAGAAAACCAAAACTTTATTCAAAGCTATTAAAAACAACAATAGACAAATATCTACTATAGACACCGAATATTAAAAAAGGCGCTTTCACATACGAATCTTGTCGTTTTTTGGTGTATTACCGCCGCATACCTGGGATAATGATAGGGGAGCCTTCAAGGAAAGGCAGCCCAATAACACCTCGGCTTATGCCCCGAGGCTACGAAAAAGTTGGGTAATTTGTGGACAAAGAAGCCGGCAGATGTGGGGAAATGGGTTATCATACGCAACTTATCGCAGTTCCGCTTAAACGTTTATTGTTTTATTACACCATTAGATAGTATTTCCATTACTTTTATTGCAAACAAGTGGTGTTATGGGACGTACATAGAAATATGGCGAAAGCATTTTTATACAGATAAAAAATTACATGAAGCTTATATGGTTTTTTGTACGAAAAAGGATCCAAAGTTTACCCGATTATTTCTTCATATGTTTGTCTATGATATAACCGTCAACGCATCTCACGAAGTCGTAAATAGTCATACAATTTCGATACAGAACGAATTAATTCTCTAATAATTACAAGCATCATTCTTTTATGTTTGTAAATAATGTAATATTGTGAGTATTGTAGAGAAAGATTTGTTGTTAACTTAATAAACAATCACGATGTTTTAATAGCGTTTGGTAGTAGGTACATACCTACTTATGTACGTGGATATGACTAAGCGCGCGATATTGTTCACACGTTCGAAATTTAAATTTGAATTATAAATGTCATTGATATTACACATAGTTCACGTTCAACCATAGACAACGTCTGCATATTTTTATGAAAATTTAACGTAAATAAATTGCGAATTCGCCGCATATCGTGCGTGATACTTAAAGAAAAGCAATTGATAATAATTGATTTATCGTTGAATGATAATATTTGATAACTCGATAAATAGCTTAGATTACAGCTTGCGATGTCAATGACGCCTAAATCATACTTTTATCATATTGAGCGGTGAGATATAACGTATTCGTGTTTATTGAAAAAAAAGCGGGAGTATTTCACAAATATCTTAATAAAATTTCTGTATTGCGTCTCATATAATGTCGCGACGTTTAATTTTCTAGTAGCGTAGTTTAATTTCTATTGCCATAATAAATGGCGTGCAATATGATGTAACGTTCGTGAGATCGCCTCACAGAATTATGTTGCGTAGTTACGTTTCGAGATATCCCTATGAAGATCATAAAATGAGAGAAAGTCTTGTTTATATCTATCTTTTCTATATTTGTAAAAAATATTATCTTACACTGGTATGGTTGGTATGGTTATGCCTAGGTAGTAATTTAGTTATCGATCTACTTAATTCATATGATTGATAGTTACAATGCTTTATCGATTTAAGTTGAAATACCATGGCCGATACAGGACTTTGTCTAATTGTTCTAATGGGGTCTAATCCTTAGTCGGCTAACAAAATTTGTATTTACTAGAACTTACCTTATGTATGTGTTATATTATGTTCAACCTTACTCAACAACATACAAGTTGGGCACTTAGAGGTTGCTGCCAAAATTCATGTTAAACATAATAAATTAAGATAACTTGGCAGCAAATTTGGTAAGCGTTGGCCGCGTGCTCTTTTCAGTAATTGCCGTGGGAGCATTGACCGCGATGGTACCACTTGCCGCCAAATCAGATGAAACTTTAGTGAATGGACCGGCCCATTACAACTAGCGCCAGATCGGAGATAAAGGTCGAAATTGTACTGGGTTTAGTGGATTCCTCGTCTTTACTGCGCGAGTCAGATTATCTAGTGTACCTACTATAACTACATGCAAATGTATTAGGTTGCGACACTGTTCGCTTAGAAAACGTAACATTTCATCCAATGACAGGGAAAAAACCAAAATTAACACGAAATAAGTATATGTATACATTTTATCATTATTTAGTTATTTAATTCATTTAATTAATTAATACGATTGTTGCACAGTCCGCAATAACACGAGCCGGTAATTGTTACCGCCAATTTGAAGTTAAATTAACTTTTCATTTAAAGTAGCGAAGATAGTACTTGATCACTTTGTATCTGAATTATATTATGCCCATATTTTATTTCGCTAAGCTATTCAGTATTGCACGTCGTGGTTGGAGAAACGCGGTGCGGTGAGGTTCAACTAAAAACGTGATTGTCCCATCTTGGTTTTGCGGTAAACAAAAAACAAAGTTTAGATTACGGATAGGCGTTTTCGTCACAGATAAAGCATAACTGTATCAGACTTGTTTAAATATACTTATATTTCTTTAAATAAATGAATATACATATAATACCTACGTATCTGTCGTTTTATATTTGTTTTTACAGTGTTTCCTGTCTATTGTTACTCTAAACTCATTCGAAAAAAAAAACACGGAACTTGTCTATGGTCAAAATAAATATAAAGCAAAATGGCCGCGCAAGATGCGACTGTGAGATTTAAAAAAAAAAAACAAACGACGCGACTATCAAACGTTACGATTTCAAAATAATTAATATGGTTTTCATTAACGGTACCCGGCGACAAGCTGCGGCAGCTGATAGACAGTCATGCAGCTCGATACTTGTATTAACGAACCAGTTTCCCGATATACGACGATAAATCCCGTTTGTAGTTACAATACAGTTCGTCATTGTTTTTAGTTATCGCTATATTTTAAACACGTTTGTATTAAATGAAGCATTCTGTACTGTCCACTTGCTTTATGAAATTTATGAAAACGAGTACATTTTGTTAATGTTGAAAATATTTTAACTTCTCCACAACATTGATTTGCGAGAGTTCTGTCATTTTCTGTCTATAACTTTCTATAATATTCCATAGACATTATGATGTACAGGTATACCTAACATCAGAAATATTCAAGTTTCGGTTATTTCATAAATTTTTGTATCTGTGTTGGTTGGCCTAAAAATAAATGAATAAATCATTGAAAAGGATAGAAAATACGTAAACTTGAGGTTCCCACGACATTGCGCAACAATTCCTCCTTATTTGCTGACTGTCGTGATACAATTTGCAGTTTGTCATGGCGTCGCGCAACTCGCGTATAGCCTGCCTGTCTTTGTCCTCGACCTCTGGCTTCTGGCTCGTCTACGCCCTCGCGGCACAAAAGAATTGCCAGTCACAAAAATAGATATTTTAAATTTATTTACTTTTGTCACAATCAGTTGGAGATTATATTGTAGAAGAATTATTTTGTATCAATTCATTAGTAATTTTATTGTGTAATACAAAAATCACATTTCATTGGTTAAAATGAACACTGGCAATGTGCAATTTAAAAAGTTAAAAAAAAAATATTAATTCATCTGTCACGTAACAACACCGACCACTTTATTGGTTCACATTACCAAACAAAGCGCCATCAACATAAAACGTAACGCCGGCATGCCCCTCGCATAGTAATTATAGCCGATTCACTTACACAACTCAACATACATAGAACACGGGATATTCGACTTCATTGGAGTATAATACATACTTTGTGAATTTGACCCTTTAGCGGAATTCGACCGATGACTGCCAATTGGAAATGCTTAGATTTCAAAAAACAGGGTTGCCACAAACGTTAAACCAGTTAGGGCTGTACGAACACCACCACGTCGTATTTCCTAATTGGAAAAAAAACATCACATCTTAAATCTCAGAAATGCTACAGTACAGAACTGTTATTAGAATTAAAAATAAATGTGTATCGAACCGCATCCTTGGGGTCTTTAAATAGCTATTAATATTCGATATTACTGGGTTGAAACTTAATCACCATTGACGATTACGTCAAGATTAAAAATAAACGTGTACATAATACACGACACATATACCCAACTCTAAACAGACGATAACAAATAAGACTCATTTAAAATATCGAACAGCGATACAGATTAAAAAAAATGTATAGACAACTTTTTTTTTAATTCGCCAACTTTGGGGGGATTTTAGCTCAAATAACACCGTCGAATGATATGGTAGTGTATGAAATGGAGCGTTACGGAACAGTCGTGGACGCTGGGCGAGTTTCACACAATGGCAGCGCACTTATCTGGCGCAGTGTATCGCGCGGTATCGGCCCTTTGTGGTGCCGCGACACCTCGCATTAGTCGATACACATCGCCACTTAAGGCCCGATAGCGATAAGGGATATAAATAAAAATAAAAGGCTCCTCTTGCCGTAAAGATACCGCTATCGTAGGCCGAAAAGTACACACACGGATGTCGGCGCTACATTTTTACATTCGCTGCTTCTGAACATTTGCGATTTTTTTATACCCCCCGTTTATTAGCTTTACCAGTTCCTATCTAGCTGTCGGTGTAACGGAACTTTTCTACGTTATTTTCACCAAGTTCGTCTGATACGCTTGGATTTAAAAAAAATCAGAAGAATTTACTTCATCATTTTACATATATTTAAAAAAAAATTATTTAAAATGATTTTTGGTTTCACTAGTCAATATATTGATATATTAATTAAGTTACTGGCAACAATTCGGGAATACTTTGTATTATTATTATTTTTATTACGCAACTAAATTCCGTAAGACAGAACACAAAGACTCGTACAAGTACAACATTTTACTGAATTTTTCCTGACTTCACCCCATTAATTCGTTACTAAATACTAAAATTAATATATTATATTATGCCCGGAAGAACCCTCTCAGATTAATCAATGATTTAATTGTTGATTATGTGCAGTTATCAACAACTAACTCGTGAATCTCTAATCAGATGTGTTTTCCACGTTCAAATACGATAATAAGTATACAAAATCGTGTTCATAAGACAAATGTTCGTTCTGGATGGGAATCGAACGCAGAACATCCACCACAACAGCCAGGCACACTACCACTGCACCAACACACCAGTGAAATAAAAATAGTGATATCATTTTATCGCTAATACTTTTAAAGGTCAATCTACATATATAACTATGAAACCACCATTTGCGCTTTTATTTACTGACTTTGACCGGTATCGTGTGTCCAGTGGATATCTAAACCTCACTGCTAAGCCAGCGGTCGTGGGTTCGATTTCCATCCAGCACAAATATTTGTGATGAACACGAGTATGAATTTTGCGTCTGACCGTAATAGAAAACATCTAAAAGTATTAATGTACTATGAATATTAATCAGTTATTCTGTAACCATTGCGTTATATGATATCAGCTAGCCGTGTATGGAATTGTCTCAAATATTATTATCTTGTTTTTATGATCATATAGTAAACGTCACATCACGCCTGAAATCCCCTTAAGGGGTAGGCAGAGGAGTGTAGTACACCCCCGCGAAAAAGAACAATTACCATGTAAAATGTACAGTACATTACATACGCTTGTTAGATACTAACCCCCGGCCAGCGATAATACCAAAAGCGGCGTGAGAAAAGGGTTGCCTACAAAATGCCTTCAGGTGACATTTCTGATAAACACCAAAGTGCCCGCTTGACATTTGAAGCGAATTATACTGGATTTAAGCGTAAATTGATACCACAAACGTTCAATGCAATACCTCCACTTTTATTTCGTTACGTATATTAATTGGTTGTCTGCATTGGAGCAGCGTGGCGGTGAAGGATCCACGGTGCACTTAAGCTCTGAATCGGTGACGGTAAAATTCAAAAAAGTTCTTTTATGATGCTTATTATGTGTTAAAGAGGTGACTTTTTTTCATCCCTTCTTTAAGTTCCACTGCTGGTCACTGGCGTCTTCTTACAGTGAGACCGTTTTTAGGCCGTCGTCTACCGCGCTGGTCCAACGCCGTCAGACGTCATACATCATAGCAAAACTCTATGTACAGTTGATAACATAAAAAATGTGACAGTGTTATCAAAAAGTTCCCCAATAGCCAATGTAAAATTACCAGTTTGCTTTTAACTTGTATATCATTGTAAAGTTTTCGCGCAAGAGTGTGAACGCGGAATATATTCGCGAGCGTGTAGAGCGCCGCGACCGGCAAGGCCAATGTGCCCACAATCAAGATCGGGCCAAATCGGCGCGTTTGATGTTGGCCGCGCGATAACACGCCGTATCGTCGACGACTCCGTGTCGCTCACGTATCTCACACACCGCCGCCCACGAGCCGGCAAACAATCGTTTTACGGCCTTTATTGTCGCCATAAAACCAATTTAGACCAACGGATAGTGGCACGCTGCTTCGAACATAGATAAATAAGTAGAAAAAATTACTTGCACCGACTAAGTTACGTCATAATTGCGGCAGAGACAAATATTTGTGTTTTCATTTTGAATTTGGAACATAGAGACGGCAGAACGAATGCCAATGTTTTCGCATCTTAACACAATTTTTTTTAAACAGCTCTAAAAGATTATGTAAAATAATGTAAAATTATTACGTGTTTTTGGACGAATAAAGATAACGTGTTTCACTGGTATCACCATTACCCACAACCACGCGTTCAGGTTTTCTAAGCCTATCAGATCAAATTGTCATCCGACTCTCGATACAAAAGAAGGTCGGGTTCGCGGTTAGCATGATAAAATTTACGTGACACGAGTTTCAACTTGAAATAATACGAACATTTATCTAATGACACGTTAGCTTGTCGATAACATCGTAGAGAAAACAACGACATAGCTATGGTTTAATTAATTGCATTAAATAAGTTTTCACCTAATTAAGGATCAACAATAAATTAAATGAACCCTATGAACACGTTCAAGGACACGAGACAAAACGGTTACCATTTTTAAAAAGTTTTACATAAATTCCTGTTAATATTTACCTACAATAGAATGCGTAGTCAAAATTAATTAGCTTTTGAAATGTTGACAAACAAATTCGGAAATTTGAAAATGGAATGTTAACGTCCCCCAATGGGAAAAACGGTCATTGACAGTAACGAAAGGCAATTTGACAGTAGCGAAAGTCATTCCCATGCCACGGCACCCCCTAATGCAGATTCCGTATCAATGTTACAAGCCGTTAAACTCATTCGGTGCGTTCGACCGAAACTCATAAATCTATTCCACATAAGGGTCGAAACTCCCATAGAAACGCTTTTACTTTGAACCGCGAAACACGCGCGTTAAACTTGCTGTGATTTTTTTTTTCTAAAGTTTAACAAACTACTAAAATGTTGTAATGATGATTTGATATTATTTATACACATAAAATATGGTAAATTAGTGTTTACAAAATGTAATTAAATGCCAACTTAAACATTAGGGTTTTTAATGAGAAATAATTTTGTACAGTTTACAACTTAATTTATTTCTATCATACTATTATCAGGATTTATTTTTTTTGATGTCAGTCGAAAGGATCCTGTTCCTGGCACGTATATGAACACGGAATCCTTAGTGGAAGAAAGAAAAGTAAAAAAGTACTTAAAAATAATTGCAGAGAAGTTATTAATCAGCTTGTGTTACGAAAATAGATAATTATTTTACTTATATAGGCAAAAATTAAGAAAGGCGCAGTTTACCGAGCTCTACAACATAATATTTATGTGTATTGTCGTGAGGGACGACGTTGTTACGATGAAACGGAATGTCATTATGGTCCATTACTTTGATGGATTCTGTGCTAAATTTTCCTTTGAAATAAGCCGCGTATAATTTGCGTGCAAATAACATTAGCGATGTTTAAATATAATAGTTTAACTGTTCCTCACTCACCGCTTCTTCAGCTTCTTTCTGGTTTGTATGGCCCATCAGGTTGGGCATCGCCGTCCAATTGTATCCCAGGTCCTGGCACTGCTTCAGCTTGATCCTCTCGCACTTGCCACCTTCCGGTTCCTCCTGGTCGGCAGCCGCCAACCAGGCGAAGAGAACAACACAGAAAATCCGAGACATCATACCGTCACGTTTATAGCGTACAAAGTTAAAACTGTATTTTGTATCATATTCAAACAATCCAGTCACAAAAACACTAATCACTAAAGTATCGTAAACATTATTTGTAAGCAAATGACAACACGTCCATCCACTATCGCAACTCGGAGCGGACTGATTTGAAAATTCGTATTTCGAATGCGGCGCGGCGAGTCAAACAAAGCCAAAGGAAAAGAACCGGTCGACGGGCGGCCGGTGCGTTCAGAAACATGCATATGTTCCGATAAAAGGTCTGAACGCATGAACAGGGCATTATGAAGGGAAAAAAAAACTTCGAAAAGACCCTAATTCGTGTACGGCTCACTGCAATCAGTGGGAGTAATTTTGTATCGCGTCTCCGCAGAGTGCGCGCGAGGGAAAGGGACGGTAGAGACAATGATGCACATATTAAATTAAGTGTATCTGCCCGTAGGGACGGATTTTATTTTACGAAATTGCTGCAATAAAAGTGTTGGGCAATTGAGAGGTCCAGAATTTTATACCACACCCTGGGCCCGAACTATAGACAGAAATTAAGGTTAATAGATATTATACATGTTAATTTTGTCGAACTGTTAATAGCTTTTAGATTGTTCCCTATTCGTCTATGTTTTCTTTTAAGTCAGCGAAACTTTCCGACAATGAAGTACAACAACAACAACAACAACAATATACCGTCACGACAGGTCCCTAACGGGGTAGGCAGAAAGCACCGATAACAACGATTAAGTACCTACCTTTAATTGTTAGAAACATAGTTTTATTTTATTAATAAGGATATATATAATGATGATTATCGATTTTAGTCACAAACCAATTTAAATACCCCTAAATCAATCAATTCAATGATAAATATTTGAATACATTTCGCAAAACATACTAATGACAATTTTTAGGAAGCAACCCTCCCCTCGCAGCCGGAAAGATGTGCGGGAGATACCCACGACCTTCATCGCCCCCTCTTTTATCTTGCCCACTAGCATCCCAAGTAGAATACACAATTAGGCCCCCTCATTACATCACTCCAATAACACCTTTGATATTGTAAACGGAACAAGACAATCTTCACTGTATTCGTTACACGTTAAAATCGAAATTGCAAAAGCAGATACAAATCTTTTTCACCGGTCCCGACCAATATGCGTTGGCCCGTCAGTTTAAGGGAAGCTGTTTCATGTTGAAAGATATTCGGAGCTGCCGTTACGCTGGCCGGGCGTATGAATAGTTGCATTGTGAGAGCGAGAGGGCGCGATGCGCGTCAAAGGCGCCGCCGTCGTTGCGCGTACGCAGCCCGGACGAGAGCGGAATGCCTAATTAAGGACGCATGCGGGGACTGCGGGGAGTGGGGCTTGGACCAAATGAATAGGCATCGAGATAGCGTTCTTAACTTTTATTATTCATATTTAATAGCTATGATAAAATCAAATTTAAAACTTCAAAATATATATAGAATGAATAGTGTTGTAATCGTAAGATTGTACTTTACGTTTCGTTATGGCAACACTGGCCGAATATGTTGTTTTACCTGTATAACTTTGTAACCTTTCTTGCTTCAGCCCAAAGTATTGTACCTATCTATGTGCTATAAAATTGTTGCTAATAAATATTAGTTTACGGTTTCAGCTTCAATTCTAGTCCGATTGTAAAACCTGTGTTAGTTTTGCTTATGTCCAGCATCGTTGAGGAAATAAATTAAAACAACAATGTTGAGTGGAGAAAAGAGAAAAAACGAAACAACTTTATTTGTACCCAGAAATTGACTAAAAGAACGACAAAAGGTGCTGGCGGCAAATATATGATGCTATGGATATTAAAAAAAAAAGCAAGAATACCGAATCGCTGGCACAGCCCACTTGGGCCACGCAAGGAGTACATTCGGTATGGAATCGTAATTAAACCGTCAGAACGCGGCGCGATTGACGCCAATGCAAATGTGCCGCAGGAAGTGCCGTCCGCTTGTGACGGGAGCGCCGCCAGCGCCGAATATCGATACCTTAAGCTGACAAACGGCGTGTCTGTACGCGGGGAGCGATTCCTTTTTAATACGCTTTCATTAGCTTGTCTTGTAACGGAAGGAATGGATTTTCCTGAACATTTGTATGCGTCTTCAGAGCCGATGACAATACCTATAACATTTTTGTATGAGGAAAAAAATAAGTTCGATGTAAATAATAGTAAAAACTAAAAAACACGTTTTTAATTCAATTGAAACTGAAAAGCAGAACATAATTTTGGAAATGTGAAAATGTATAAAAACTGTAATATAAGCTAGACAGTCCGTTAATATGACACATAATAAGCAATTTTGTGTAATAGCCGGAGATTACAATGTTTTTATCGGGTTCGAAATGACGAAAACGAGCAAATAGCGGCCCGGCCGAGCGCCGTCCGCAGGCCCGCGGCTCGTTATTCCGCCAGCATTAGCGGAAAGTGGTCCTTCCAAAAAGCCGGGACAATTACCGCGGGTCTCGCGCGTCCCGGGGTCGTAGACACAATTAAGTGAATTTGCCACGGGAGCGCAAAAAGGTAACGCGTCACTGGACGGACGGACCGACCCAGGGTGACCGCGCTTCGACCGCCATAAAAATATCCTTAAAATAAATTTTCATAATAAAAAACAGTGATAGCCTAATGGTTAGACATTCAATCCACTTCGGGGGTTTGAGTTCAAATCCTGACTGCTCGGACTTCATAAAGTTACGTGTATTTCATAACTTGAAATTTTAATATAACTTGCTATGACACTGAAATAAAACATCGCAAGGAACTCTGCACACTTTAGGGTACGCTATAAAATTTAAGTACTTGTAATGTTTTCTGGGGGGTGTATACTGTTGATTTACAATTGGTCAGCGTGGTTGACTTTGGCCTCAGTCCTTCTAGCTGAGAGAGCATTTGTCCAGCAGTGAAATAATACAAAGAGGGCCGGTAAAAACTTATCTTCGTAACCACTAGTATACAGACTGTCACGCCTATTTTAGATAGGGATGAGCAGAAACTCTATCAACTAGATAAAGGCTTACAAATTTAACAAAAATATGCTTAATTAAATCGTCTACCGGTTATACAATTATAAAACTTTTGATAACAAAAGGAAGGAAAATAATTCAAGTTATAAGTATACGTCACACTTAAAGTCCGCGAAGCGTTCATCGGCATGGTGTCCACATAATGGCGGCGCAATTTCAGCGGAATGCTGGCGTCAACAAAACGTGGTCATGCAAAAACTATGACGAGAGCGGCTCGGCCTTCTGCGTTTTTACTTCTCGTACACGGACGCGGAAAATTCAAGACGCCCTCGCCTATACAGATTAGATATCATTACGTGCTATCGTCATTAATTACACCCATTCACACTGCCATCTGACGCTGATGAATAGACTAACAGAGTTTGCTAAGACAAATAATAAACTGTAATATACATAATATGTATTTACGTTACTAAACATCCTGTTAATAATGATTAAATCATTACTATATAGGCGCTCATCACAAATATTATGTCCTGGGTAGGAATCGAACCTACAGTAAAGTAAGAAACGTAACATCACGCCTGTAATACCCTAAGGGGTAGGCAGAAAAGTGTAGTACACCCCCACATTTCACCAGTTACGTTTAAGTCCCACAATGGAATAGGTATTGAGCCTAGTACCATGCGCCGGGCAGATATCCAGACTCTGAGTCACTACTAGAAATTCTAAATTAGAAAAATCCAACAGTCCCCAACCCGGGATTTGAACCTAGGACCTCCCAGATCGGCAGACGCGCCAGCAACCGCCCGACCAACGAGGCAGGCAATGTGCTCATAACACAAATGTTTGTCCTGTGTGGGAATCGAACCCACCCAGTCGGTCAATCTTTAAAGACACACTCATTCATAATCGAATGCAATTAAAACAACAATTAGGCACTCATTAAAAAATCATACCATCGCGTCGTGTCTAACGGGATACATTTAGAAACGGCTCGTTTATTGTCGTAATTTTTTAGCAAAATCATCCGCAGCTCTGTTATCGGCACCACAAAGATCACATCAGTCGGGACAGGCGAAGAAAGCATCTGTAAGAGTCGGCGGAAGAAAAAACCGTAATGTAGCACAGACGTCATGGGGAGCTCAGAGGTGTTAATGTTGTCCCCTGCTGCGCGGACAGGCTATCTACAGACAGCGCTTCTAACTGCACAGTAGCAATTATTATTAATCAGCTTTTGCCCGCGAATTCGTCCCGCGCATATATTATTATACAAATGTTATTATACATATAAACCATCCTCTACAATCACTCTGTCTATTAAAAAAACCGCATCAAAATCTGTTGCGTAGTTTTAAAGATTTAAACATACATAGGGACAGAGAGAGCGACTTTGTTTTATACTATTTAGTGATAATGATTATTATTATTGGGACTTCGGAATTGATTCCAAATTAACCAATTAAACGGCTGTAGTATTGTAACCGGACAGCTGATATAAGTATAATACTGATAAAGATATTTTTTCACTTTAAGTGGACTAATGCCAAGCGTAAAGCATTGTTTCTTAACATTTTCGGCCAGGAATTTGTTTATTTATTTCTTTTATTTTTGATTGATTTATATTCATAAAACAGGGAAATTAAATTTATAAAAAATATTCAATGATTTTATTAATTTTTTTATGTCGCACTTTTATTGGAAAGGGATTCATCTTTTGGATCCAAAATATAGAGGGCGCTGCTCAAATTCATAAACGTCATTGTGTATGGCACTGGTCTCCGCTCTCCCCTGAGTTTTTCTAAGAAAACGGTACCGCAACGCGCTGCCACGCCCGCAAACCGCTCCTCTTGTAGGAGCCCTAAAATATGAAGAAGCTTTAAAAGATTCCGCTTAATTATACACTTAGGTGGGATTTTTAATAATAAATATGCAGTTTGTACGAGTGACAACGCAGTTGCAAACAGTTTATTGTCATTAATTAATCATGTTGCGAGTATAACATGATTATTATAACACGAATATTACGGAGAAAAGATTCTATTGATGACAATACCCATTCTGTATAGCTGACAAAAAATAAAAAAGAAGATCCGTTGACAAGCCAAGGAGAAAAAAATACTAAAATGGTTTACCCATTTACTCGTATTATATCGACTTCTAGGTTTTAAGTCTCAGCGCGATTATAATATTTTACATTTGTCTATAGCCTTTTTATGTTAATTCTCTTGTTAATAGTGTAAATTTCATGTATTGTAGTTTCACATTTAATATAGTGACGCAGTCGGCATGATCCGGCGCCTGCGACGATGAGTCGCGTTCTTGGTTACATTATTCATGTATTCGGGAGCCTGTCAGCGTGGCTTTGAATGAATTTTCAATACAGGGATGAGCCGACAGCGTGACGGACCGTTTGGATTGTGTTTCGGTGACGGCAGCGAAAACGTAACGCTAAATAAAGTCACCACGCCTCTCTGTAACTGTAACATTAGCCTACATATTGTACTTATAAATATGAACAGGCATATTATACAGTCTGTTGTTAATATACCATACTAGCTGTGCCCGCGACTTCGTCCGCGTTTGAATTTAAGTAAAATCTAAGAAGAGTTATACAAACTGTCATCCCCTATTTTATCCCCTTAGGTGTGTAATTTATCAAAATCCTTTCTTAGGGGATGCCTATGTCATAGTAGCTTTATGCATGCAAAGTCTCAGGCCGATAAAATTGACAAAGTCTCATACAAACTTCACCCTCTCATTTCACCCCCTTAGGGGTTGAATTTCATAAAATCCCGTCTTAGTGAGCACTTACGTCCTTAAAAGAACCCGCAAGCAAAATTTGAAACTCCTAGCACTTCTAGTTTCTGAGATTTCGTGATGAATGAGTGAGTGACCTTTCACTTTTATATATATAGATAGAAGATAGATGAAACAGTATTTACATTATTTTACTGACACATTATGCCCCATCCTTACCGTTTATCCAAAATTGACTAAAATTCGCTTGCACTATCGCATCGTGGCTCTGTCGGGTCTGTGTCTCACCGGCTGTATAACCGTAGCCACAATCGTATAATAATATATATGACGTGTTTTTAAAGCTGCGTCCACTGAAGCGCGTCACGTGGCACGCGTGCGCGGTGCGCGGTCCGTGCACACGAGCGCCTTTCCGCCGTTTGCCCGCTAATGAGGCGCGACAATTGAGCGCAATTCGCGGGCTCCAGCTCGTCGACTCACGCGATGTTCTCCAAATTACTGGTCACTTTCAGTTTCCAGCTCGAACACCTATTTTTATGCCAACGACCGGTTAATGACTCGTTATGATCGCGAGGTCCGCTGTCGGTTCACAAAGTCATACTCACTAAATAACAGAGTCTTCTGTCGTTGTTAACGGCTTCGCGGCTCAGCCTTTCTTGTCGCACACGGGGATACCGCAAGGTTCTCACTTGGGCCCGACATCTTTATTAACTATATTGGCAATTGCTCCGTAAACTCCGAACATCATTTATTCGCCGACGACCTGAATTTCTTGAGGAAAGTCGATTCTCCAGTAGAGGCCGCGATGCTTCAAGATGAGTTAAACAATCTCCTATTCAATGTGCCTATTTCAATAGAATTCTATATTTCTCTGTTGAAACAATTTCTTGACATGTTTTAATAGCCATCATTATCTGTCTAACAATGAATTAAAGATCGATTACTACTATGTAAAAATATCTAGCTAGTAAACTATAATACGAGCAGATCGTTCGTGTGAACGTTCTAATCTCTGGGAAGTCTGAAGTAATATATATTTGACAAATATTAGCTATTCTAATTATTTACTCTTCCACTCGTCCTATAACGTAGTTATTGAGTAAAGCTTTAGGCTAAGTCCCATTCTTTCGAGAGGCAAAATAGGGCATCTAAGATTTTCATGTTGGAACTTTGACACGTAAAAATGAGTTTTTAGGAATATTTATAGACAGCAAATTCGTTTGCTTTATACATGTTATCAAAAATAGTTAACGAAACAGCGGTCTTAAGTGCCTATCATGCTTACGTCGGTGCAGCGCTTAGGTACAATATTATATTCTGGGGAAACGCAATTGGGGTTGAAAAAGTATTTAAAGCGCAAAAAAAGTGTATTAGAGCAATATGTCGCCTTAGGCAAACCGATACGTGTAAAGTGAATTTTCTAAATTTATAATTACTTACCCTCCCTTCGCTATACGTTTATGAAATCGCCACTATGGTGAAAAACGACGTTGCAAGCTACAGAACTCTAAACTCAAAACGAAGTAGAAATAGACTGTGTTCAAACATAAGAACTTATTAACGTAGTGTATGTTGCATGGGACCTAAAATATATAATAAAGTGCAGAACTCAAAAAAAGCTTTAGCAAATTACGGTGACTTTAAAAAGGAGTTAAAACAGTATTTGATTACAAAAGTAGCCGTACTCTGTAGCCGAATACTTAGAAGAACGAACTTAAAAATGATTGTCGATATTTTACATGAAAACAAATGTCCATAATATTGCCCAGAGATTTTTTCCTCCGGCTTTTTTCCTCTTCGTCTACATGGCACCAAAGCCGATGTAAGCCCCGGGTCTTGATTTATGTGCCATGCTGGGTTTTGTATTTATTTACGGTTTATTATTTAGGTCATTATATTATTTATTTAGGTCACGGTTTTGTATTTATTTTAAATACTAGCTGACTCGGCAAACGTTGTTCTGCCCTAAAAATGATTACAATAATGGTATAATAACTTAATCTCATATATGTAAAATTCCCGTAACACCATGTCTGGTTAGATGTTCGGTGTCGATTCCTCCGTGCTATAGC
>DWDX01001177.1:0-20074 GCA_018245675.1 Agara michaeli | reverse complement strand
TGACATTGTGGTACTGTAACTACACTACACCGGATCCTAATGAGCTTCTGCATTTTTTAATAATTCAATATTTGGGCTTGTAAATATTTGAGAAATGAATTAAATTTGCAATGTTATGTTAAAATATAAAAGTTGAGAATGTTCGAAAAACTACTTCACATAAGCACTGTTATTGTAGAGCTTTACAGATTAACACTGAAGTCACACTGTTGTAACCACTTTCTTGTTTATGAACAGTATGTTGTGTGTTAACTCTCCAACAACTCTATATTATATAATATGTTTAAGTCGATGAAAATAATAATTTTAGGTACTGGATACCACAGTGATTTATTATAAATCCAGATCAATTCAGGAAGGCGATACCTTTGCTATTTTTGGAAATCATACAAGTATTGTATACCTACACTTGTCTATTACATTACTTTTATAAATAAACAATAGATCGTTAATTATTAAATTTCACTACGTCCAAGTAAATGTTTAAATTCAAAAGTGCATAAAATTAATCCTAGTTATCATTATTCAACAACAGTTATGTACTGTCTTACTTTATCACACGGTAACGCTCTACAGAGAGCGCTTAATTCGTTTCCTCGTCATGTTTTTTCTTGCTACGATTGCTAGAACTTACATCCCAGAGGCCTAAATGGGAGGCGGTATTCTTAACCACTTAATACAGAACTTCAGACATTTATTCTATGTGGTTCTACGTTTTATCTATAAAATTAATGAGCAATTATAAATTCAGGCTCCGCTATAACCATGTAATACATTGTCACACCTCTGTCTATCACTTCACTGTGACACCGATTCTCGTAGCTACCTAGCACACGCTATTTGCGGCCGCTGTTTGTCGTCGGCGTGAAGCGACGCCGCGTCGATTTGTCGGCAGGCTTTATTTCCGCCTGTCGCGTGGAAATGCGATAGCGGTTATATTTTATTTCCAATATTTCAGTAATCGAAATAGAAACACGGCTCACACTTTGAAACGTGTCTGCTGTTAGGAAACTAACGGTGATTCCTTACACATGCTCCATTTATTCTGTTGAATAAATTGGTTCGTCTGGGTTTTGTGTTTTCTTATTTTTCTCTCTGATAACATTGAATGTTAGAGTACTTCTGGAAGTTGGGAAAGTCCTGCTGTTGAAATTATATGAGGATTTTAGGATTATGCTATTGAACGGATTTAAAAATCGGCTCAAAAAACAGGAACAAATAGAAAATTTTCGGGTTTGCTATATCATTAATTATCTAATAATAAAGAATAAATTGGCGGTTTTAATACTAATGTTCTGAATATAATATGATAAGTATAGGTAATTATGAAATAAATTTATTAGACCGTTATTGATATTCAATAGATAGCCGTTTTTACACAACGTCTTAGCCAACGCTGTGATAAAAATACTTTTTAAATTAATGAATTTTAATATTAAAAAAAAAAACGTAACATCATGCCTGTAATCCCCTATGGGGTAGGCAGAGGAGTGTAATTTTAATATTAGTTATGTTAAATTAATGAACTTTAATATTAGTAGTACCTTGGTAAGATTTAATTAATGAAAGTCGGTATTAATTGCCTTGCTTTTTCACGAAGATAACTTCATATTGTGGATGAGAAAATCTCCTAAAAAAATATTAGCATGATATGATATGAACATATGAGCCTGAATTTAGGCTTTAATAAAAATAGAATTTTATTAAAAATTTGAAATAAACCTAAGGATTTACAGACTGCTATTTATAGTTACCTACCTAAATCGCTGTCTTAATTAAGTTTCAAATGTGTGACTATTAATAAAAATAATTAAATTATTCATTGGGTTATATTTCTTAATAGTTGCTGTTCTATCATTCTTTATAATATTAATATATAACATTACTATGTTACCCGTGAATTTATTTACCAAATTCCACTGTATTTTTTATTCCACTTATAAGTAATTTACTTTCATTTCATGTTCGGATCGAATACCTACAATGTGCGACAAAGGTATCGCTCGGATAATTTAGGTCAGATTACACAATGTTAACATTGGGTTTGGAATTAACTATTACCATATCGGATTAATAAAAGATTCCTATAAATAGTATGAAACTGCTTTTGATAAAGCAATAATAAAAAACAACTATGTTTAAATTTTGAATTTCAGAAGAAGCCGTAGATATATACTAGGTACATGGCAGTTCAAGAAAATGATTCAATAGTATGTTATTAACATAGTACATACATTTATTACGATGTAATAACTAACCTGAAAAGGAGAAACTTAAAGTAAAATGTAAAGAAATTACCCCGATAAAAATGCTTTATAATTTAAAGGAGCTAATATATTTTAAGGAGATACTGGTTATATAAATAAGTTTTTAAATTACACATGAACCTTTACTAATAGTCTTACCACTATTGATTCAAACCACTGTGTAGCCGGGTGTACAAATATGGCTAGCATCATAAATAGGTTCTTTGCTCAATAACACGTTCTAATTTGTCTAACGCGATCACTCAGTCCAGCGAGTGTGAATCTTTCGCCTAATTAACCCTTTAGGGGAATTGCTTTACTTCAAAGTGAAACATAAATAAAACAAATACGATGAACTGTTGCAACCTATTGAGTTCATGTGCTTCGTTGGGTGCTTCATTTAACTAAGCGTTACATTTAGGTCAATAATGCCTCACCTCAAATATACATAGGCGGTTGCTTTCCGTGTGTACAACTTATGGATTATGATACATAAAAATATGCATCCTGTTTTATGTAAATTTTCGGGATAAATCAATTTGAAAGCCTGACTGAAACGCTATTGGACAACTGACTGAAAAGCTTTTCCACCGATGACGTATAATCCCCTCATACCTTAAAAGGTGGGTATTATTTTCGAAATAAAAGCTGTACGGAAATAATTGATTTTAAAAATACTTTTAGATAAAAGGACTAATTTGTTGCACATTTTTGATTGCTTTATGCGACGTAGGTAAGTAAGTGTCAATTTTAATAATATAAATACTTGTTATCTACCTACATGAATTATTTTGGAGGGGTTTTCAAACAACGCTAAAAGTTTTTTTGAATGAACTCTTTATTTATAGGCTAATTATTTTATAATGTACATATGTACTAGAACTTGTGATGGTGGCTTTTATAGACGTAGTAAAAATCTTGGATAAACATTAATTCCAGGTTTCAGGACTTGAAGTCGGTGTGAGTAAGAAACGCTCATTGCGCGAGTTAACGATTGAGGCGAACGACTTTACAGATTGTTAAGTAACCGATTCTGAATACTCTGGTGTAAAGATAACGATGCCGCATTTCGTTTAAGAACTCCTTTCACGACTGTCTTATAAATGCCACCACGAGGTAATTATAATAATGTCGTTTTACCTGCAATATATAAAACACAAATGAATTTTTGATCTAAAATATTCAAGCTTGCAACCAGCGAGGCGAACAAGACAGAAGTTGCGCGAAGGTTAGTGGGGTGGTGAGCTCATCGACCTCCGATCGCAGAGAAGGTACCTTCCTAAATGACTTAACATTGAGCTAAAAATTCCGTTTAACATGTTAATTTAAGCAACATTCGTCGCATAATAAGATAAACATTTTAGTTGGTTTAAAGTAACCTTTAAATTTCCATCGGTTTTTGGCGTTTGCTACTTCGGAGTTGTCTGTCGATTGCTTAATATTGGATATTTCGCTAACGAAGAGATAACGGTTTCACGGTTAAATTTGTCACTTATTGCAAAATAATTTAAATAAATTAACGGCTGGACAAATGCAATACATATATACATATAGAATCTTTACAAATATATATTGTGTATGTGTATGATCAAAAGTCAAGAATGTGAAACATTGACACTTTGTTGGGGATAGACTGTTAGAGGTAAGTTTTCCGCTTGTGAAAAAATCTAGGTAGGTATCACAGTATACGTGTTTATATTGATTGAAATGTCCTTCGAAATAACACTAGGTTATTAGAAAGCTATTAATCCTATTTAATATACATTTGTCGAATACCTACTGAATCTGAATATGAGTAGCGAGTAACACATCCCTGTGATTTCCGACAGCGCTCAATAGAAATAGTGTGCATTACATAGCGCTACCTGGCGTCATGGTGAGGAAATAAGATGTCACTCAACACTGGACGATGCTGCCGGGTGGACGTGTCACGCGTCGGGGCCTTGTGTCCCGGATACTCGTATGCAACTTTGTATAAAATTGGGAATGATATTACTGGTTTGTATGGAACACTAGATTTCTTTGTATAAATGGTAGTTATTATATACAAGCGATTTATACAATGTTGCTATTTAAACGTTAGTATCTTGATACATTTTTTGTAGTGTAAACGGGACATATTATGTCTGCGGATGTCTACATATGTCTGCGGAAGGTAACAATTGAAAACATAAACGAGGTCTGCTGATTAATTATCACTCTAAAATTACACATCATTTGCAAGTTAATTATCTCATTTGAGTTAATTGTGTTTTGTAATTTTAAACTATGTTAGACGGTATAACATTTTATCTAGAAGTATATTTTCTTTCGGTCTACCTACCTACGTCTGAACGCCAGGAAAATAATATTAAGTGTAATGAGTATGTTGGTATGTGATTTTTACATTCATTATTAATGTCTGTCTTCTATTGTAATAAATAGTTTACAATTTCAATAATAATGAAAATATAGGTAGATAGGTAGGTATCTATCTATGTTGGTAGATTCAGTTATACCTACTAATAGTTTCAGTTTGATATTATGTTCGATGTACTAAATTGTTGTTTATCTCGCTGCTTTTGTAAAAGGTGCTCAAATTTAATTCGGTTCCAAAACTCCCAATTTGATTATAAAAGCGTTTGCAATTGCAAATTGCATTGACATCTCACTTTGATGTTGTTTCACTCTGCACAAAGCCGATTACAATCGCCATTGAAACTCTCCAAAATAGCTACCTACTAACAAAACAATTATATGTATAAGGACTTATTCAAATGTTTTTGACTTTTCTATCTCTAAAAACGATCTTTTTGTCATAAAATTTCACATTACATCTGCATTTCTTAGTTGTCGACCGCACACGGCCCACGGTGCTAGTAAAACGTATTTGCCGGACCGACATTATCGGTGGGACGAAATTTCTACAATCTCTGTCCTTTTGTGACCACAACTGTTCATGACATGTCAATTACGATTTGTGTGTCCTGTAAGTGTGGTTGTACAATGTATATTATAACCTGAGCGTTTGTGTTTTACTATTGTGTTAGCACTTTTAATACCTTAATAATATACATACCGTCCCGCCACGTCCCTAACTAATATATATATATACTTTCTGCATATAATATATATACAGAAATGTTGAGGAAATCGTTAATTAAGTTAAATATCTATCTTCTTTCGTACTGTAAAGAAGCTTGGTTTACAAACTGGGTTAGTTAATTAAAAATCTTACCAGCTGGAATCTTATTCAAAGGTACGTTACTGAAATCTCCGTAATGCATTTAATCGCGGTTGTTCTATTCAATTTTTAAATCTCTCCGAATACTTGGTTGGGTTGCGACGGCGACGTCGTTCCGGTGAGTTACTTATAGTAATTAAAATTAAGGAAATGCACTCAAGTACGCGCTTCATTTCATATGGTTCACGTTCATTCAAGTTTACATTTATAATAAGTGGTTTTGGATAGCCTGTTCATTTAGGCTGTTTTAGGATTCCAATAAAAAGTACTTATAACATGACAATGCAACTTTGGTTATTGTTATTATTATTGCTTTTTTTGTTATTTGTTTTTCTCTGGCCTTTAAACCAGGTATACTGAGACTACACGGGCTTTTGCCAAGTGTAGCCCAGTTTCTTATATGTATTTTGTAGGTGATTAATTATTGGTGTTTAACTGTAAGAATTTGCGTGCTATTCGGCATGTATTGAGTATAACAGCTTTCTGCATTGTGATATAAGTTAATTTAGGTAGATCTAATAATTTGAGGCTTTGGAATATTTGTTTGGGTATTATTACTATTATTATTATAATAACCGAAGTTGTAACTTACAAGCTTATTTCTTCTTTTTATACTTTTATACTATATTTCTTTCTTGAGTATTTCCAGTCTTATTCATGTATAAATGTGTCTTTTAAGGGTTGAGGACGGTCTTTTAGGAAGCTGGGGTGCCATTGTTATGTCATGTAACTGCCAATAAGGTGGCAACAAATTTACGGAAAATAAACTTTGTATACGAGTAAGATTTAAATGACATTTGTCAAATTGTAATTTGACACGTACAACGCAGTAATAAGTTAAGTAAAAGTTCATGTTAAATGAATATTTATTTGTAAAAATTCCACGAGGATATGTGGATTTGGTCACGTGGAAAAAGATTCCATTCCTGATTCAATGAACTATAATAATTACATCATTTGCGCAATGAATAATTGGCATTTCTGATACAATTGTAATATTATTTTGAAATCGACCACTGAGTGTTGTGTATTTGTAAATTAATGCTATTAAATAACTGTTTCTGTTGAAGGAAATTCTCTAGGATTGCGACTTAAACGACTAATGACCTATATTGGTCATATATTTTACGTTAAAATAACTATATGTAGGTATAAGTTTGTAGGCAATGAAAAAAATTTGACAATAACTATTACAAAAAAAATGATAATGGATTAATACCTAAATACGTGGAAATGTGTGTTTGTTATACCGTTCCTTTTTTAAACATAGATACAGTTTATGTACTGGTTATGTGTGTTTGTTATACCGTTCCTTTTTTAAACATAGATACAGTTTATGTACTGGCGAGCGACACAAGCTTTTTACCCGGAAAAATGCACGGTTCCTGTGGGATTCAAATTTAGCTCAAATTCGTAACGCCTGAACGAATTTTAATCAAATTCTTCGTTTGGGTGTACGTGTTTGTTTAATAACCTATGTGTTTGTTTTATACCGAGAGATAGTATGTACATACATAGTTACATACAATGTTATATTCATAAAATACTAACATAAGATATGTTAACTAGTAGGTACTCATATACTGTTCTTAATATGTACTTATAGTTCTATAAGATTTCGGGATTTTAAAGAAAGATATAAATTGATATTAACTGACTGATATTAATTTATTCCGCAAACATTATGTAATTACCGATTACCCGAATTAATAGGACGTCTTCAACTGTATTATTTTGTTACAATTAACGTATTTACATTATTTAAACCTATATCGCGATTATTAAGAGACCTTGACCTTGTGTGTGCAATGGCCTCTGCTCACACAACGTAATCGGTACCACTATTTCAACAGAAATAGAAATAACTGTCCAATTTAAACTTTTTCTTTCTATTATATATTAGGCTAGCGTTGTGTACCGATATTGCTTGATGGAAAACCTTAAAATGGCTTAAGGGTGCCTACGAAATGCCTTTTCACCTTTCAAAACGCCCTCTTAAATTTAATTTTGCAAATATAATTACTATAACGCTAAGGCAAACATTGCAGGTAGCAGGAGGGTTCTGAAAGAAACCCTGCTCTTCGTGTGGCTTAATGTAATTTGAACGTCCGCGTGTGGCTAATGCCTAAAAGCGTAGAATTCTAAAATTCCATGTAGATTGGTGCATATTTGACACAAATACCGCAATTTCTTTCCACTTCTCACTCCCAGCACTCCAATATCATAAATTGGTAAAAGTGTTTCTTTGTCAGCGTGTAGTATTTTTCTACTTTTATGTAGTAATGGAACAGCTGAACCAGATGCTTTTTACAGAGAAAAATGGACAGAGAATTTGTATTTGCTTACAATCTTGACAAATCTAGTCAAGCGTTGGTTTTATTTTGTTCTTATATAAAATTTGTAATTTAAATAAAATATAAAACAAGCCAAGTAGTTATAGCTAAATATGTTGTCATCTGTAGCCAGATATAAAATTAATATGAATAATATTATTCTTATCAGTATATGAAAATGTAAATGTCAATTTTATTTCATACAAATTTTTTACTTATAAAATACCTATCGTGATTTTACAAATCGCTTTAACAGATAAGCGTTTTAAGAATTATCGATCGATTCAATTATCGATCTCGATGAACTTAATACAGGACCTTAAAAAATTATCTATGCTGCAGTAAATAGTATTATTTTGAATATCGTTTTTCGCGAACGAAATAACAAGGAGCGCTAAACGTTACGCTCATTAGCGCCACGCGACTAAACAAACAAGCACCGCAGTTTGCGGCAACCTGGCTGCATATCTAAATTTGCATTAAAAAATTACAAAATACTAATGGCATGCTAAGTAGCGCACGGCCCATTTGCCTCCTTTTAAAAGTAATAGTATTTTCTGTACTATAAAACATCGAATATAAATCGAACGCTAAGCGATTTTGCGTTTGGATGCGTTGAGGGCTCCGGGACCTCTTTACGGAAAGCACCGATGATTACAAATTATCTAGTAGGTATATAAATTAAGAATATTTTGATAGTCTATAGTTCTATAGATCCAACTTTCATGCTCCTACATACATCATCTTTTTCGTAAAATACAAAACCATTTAATAAGCGTTCGTCGAAGCCTCAAAAGTCTTACGCTAAAAATTATTAAGACATGAATAATGTATGCCACAAATGATTGATAAAAACGTAATCATTTTAAATTTTGTCTCAGCTCAAATAAAAATTATACCTTTTGCGTCATATTTCACACCGTAGTTATTAATATTAGATTCTCCTGTCATTCTGCTATTTATAAAAATCAAAATTGCAATTACGGCATCTTAAATCAGCACCTTATTAATTTGCCAGGCGCATATGATAAGTGGTTAAAAGAAAAGATGACAAACAGAATGCGCTCGAATTCATTGATAGGTCCTTATGAATACGTAATAAGGTTTTAATTGGTATATTTATCTCTCCTGGCGTATTTTTTACCATTATTTTTTTATGTAAAGTTATATCAGAATAATATGGCAAATACGGCAAATGCCAAATAAAAATAGAAGCCCCGACGGCATTCATATGTTAAACTCGCCCACCGCGTATGTGAAACGTGCTACAAGCTATATTCGCGTATGTGAGGACAATACATGAACTTAAAAGCCGATGTTAATTGAATTTCCTTCAGATTGCAGGACGCCGGCGGCGCAGTAGTAATTGTGTTAGTGACAAACATGTTAGGGCTCTCGACTCCTAACAGGAACATTCAATGCGCCACTTTTTTCATTCGGCGCTAAAAGGTTGTTAGCATACATTGATATTCTTATCTACCTTTTTTGTTTATATTTTCTGCGTATAGCAAATCATTTGTGAGTTACAATGGAAGTTTCATTAACTAGCCTAAGGGATAAAGCAGCCTGTATTTTTTTTTTACAAGAACCCAATATCACTTACCCATTTCCTGGTCTCCTGTTTTTATAGACATTTTCTTTCTTCTACAAATGTATAAACAACGAAACGAAAGAGTAGATACTTAATTCGTTTGAATGTAAGACCCGACTTAAATACTCAATTTAATTGTTTTACTATCAGTGGCACTTGTTATAAAGTAGATACGGTTTGTTGATAAAACGTTAGCAGGTTGCAATTTATAAGACCCGTTTGTGGCGCTTCGGAAAATAAAACGTTTTGGGTAATCTTTTATGATTTCGGTGCCCAATTATAATAACATACGAGTTTATCTAAGTACCTACTATTATATTTTGTTCCCATACTATAACTATTTTATATTTTAATATTACATTTTAATAATTTCAAATGACGGATTTAATGTCGAAAATAGTTAATAATATATGGAAATACATTTTTCACCTAGTTACCTTACATGCAATTAGGACACGTATCTAAATGATTACCTACATTAATATGTAGCTTAAGCAAATTGGACATTTTGTAACAAACATTGTTAAAGGTCTATTAAATTTAACTAAGGTCTCAACCAATATTCTGTTTAAAAGAGAGACGAAATGGCGGTATTTATAGACGCTAAGTTTTTCTCTTATTCACCGGAATGGGGAGAACCAATTATAACTTGTAGGTAATCCTCTTATCTGAAACTCTGCGAGTCGACGGTGCCCGCCACTCTGAATATAATTCACTTTATCCATATTCAATATCAGATCGTGCGACGGCGAACAAATAGAGCGATTCAAGTGAGAATTATTATTGGATAAAGCTCGCCTCTTTCCTCCTTGTCTATTTTCAGTGTCCGTCCGACCGTGATAATTTACGTGTTGTTCGATATTGCGCTTTGAAAATGTACTTTATTATCTGTGTACTGTCCCTGCAGACTCTTATTATCTTGTAAATGATAAATTAATTTCTCATTTTCCGTTTTTAATATTTTATGGCATCCCTTTGTGTTAATGGCCGTCTAGAACCATTTTAGAGGCTATAATTGTGTGGACGCTCTGTTTCGGAGCAAAATTCAAGTCGGCACAGGTATATACTCGTATGCATGTGCATGCGTCGTTGCGGGAGGGCGGTGCTTATGACATGAGGATACACCATGACATTATGTCAGATTCGTACGTGAATTGATGCAAATTACTTTCGCTTAATTTGATAACGAACATTATGTCCATGGTGTACATTTTGTAACAAAATAAAGAAATTAAAGTAAAAACATACTTGTTAATTTTACAGTGAATTCAAATTTACTTCACATTTCAATACGATTATTTTTTGTTATTATCATTTGACGTTTAACCTATATGTTGTTCAATTTAAATATAACGTGTTAATTTTAAATGTGTGTTAAACGTCCCATAGCGCTATTGGCGGTGTAGAAGTTTGTAGAAGTCGTTTTTCAATAGGCTGTTCTCTATATTGTATTTTTATAAGTATGATTAATATTGTAGTCGTACAAAGACTATGCGAGCGCGGGGCCTAGGATGTGACGTCACAGGTCGAGTGAGACGGCCGATGGAGTGAAGAGAGCGGGGAAGGACGCGGGGGCGCCGCGTCTGATAGTTCGGTTTTAGGTGGGACAGGGAGAGTAGTTATTGCGTATTCTACAGATGTTAATTATGGTTACCTGTAATATTATAAATTCAGTGCTTCTAATTATGTTCTTATGTAGTCGAGTAATAGTTCGACTAAAATATTATTACGTCAGATTTATAAGGACAGATATATTTGGCACTCGGTGTTTTCGGCCTACACCGATAGGGACCTGGCGTGATGGTATAATAATAATAGTTATTATTATTTATAGATGAAATGTTTATTTGTAAAATGTTATTACAATTTTATTAATATCGTTCCAATTATTTTATTTAGGTTTGTTTTTTATACATGTCTCGCGACATTATATGCTTTACTTAAAGGCTTGACGTAACATGTTGAAGCAGGAGTACGCTGATGCCATTTTCTGTAACACGATATATATACATATAGCCACATATCAATTTAGGCTCTTATAGTATTAATTGCTCAAACTTAATAAGTCAATTGGGGATGAGTAGCAAAAGGTACGTAGGTAGTGGCCAACTAAATATTTGGTGCCTAATGCAGTGACCCCTTAATAGCTTACAAAACTTCAATAAGTGATCTTATTTATATCTCATAAATAATGAGAGCCTGTAACAAACAATTTGAAACATTTTAAAATTGATACTGTTTTAAATCATAATAGATTCACACGTCACTATAGATGTCTGTTGTATGATTTTGTTTTAAAATTTTTATTTCGATTTGACGCTGGCTTTAAATAGTATTAATATGTAAAGACATTTTACAGAAACACGGTTATGCTTACATTTGAAAATGTCTGTACAGACACTTCTTGGAACCCTCCGAATCTAAGAGGCAAAGGTCTTAAAGTTCGCTGTATTATGAGCACTAGATATGGACGGATGACTGGCCCAGCGTTCCAGAATGGAGTATCCCAACAGGCGTCGACTACTGAAGTTACCTAAAATTTTGTATGATAGTTGAAAAAAGTAAATGCTGTTATGGGTACATACATACTTAGTAACATAGGAAACAAGTAATTTCCTTAATGCAAAATTTATTTAGTCAACTCAAACTCATATTATAGCGCAATTTATACGAGCTTATATATACCTACAGCTAATATGTAAGGTATTCAAGCTTCATGTATGATTATATGTCTATATATGAACCAAACTTTTTTCAGGCTACGTTAAGCAGTTGGTCACGATTTTTACCTACGGGTAACAATCATTAAACCTCGTCAAAAGTCTATAAGACGATTTCGAAACATCCGACAAACGATTTGGCCACTAACTCGTTTCTCCGTCTATTGCCCTGGGAGACGTATGGATGAGTATGCTATACGGTCTTGTGTTGTTGCGAGAAGAACATGTCCTCACTAGTGGAACGTAAAAGAAAAGTTTTGCAGCAACATAAACCAAATATTTTGGTTTTATCATACATATATAGTCGTTTATCCAAATTTGTTTAGCACGGGACACTTTTCTATTTAAAATATAACATTTTATATTATTACCTTAATTCTAACATAAGTGCACAAATAACTAGGTACAAACGCAACTATTATCGCAGCGATACATAGCAAGAATAGAACAAAGTTGACTTCACCGTATTCGAGTTTCTGTAAGAGAAGAAAGAGTTATATTTGCAATGATTATAATAGGGCGACGGCGAGGTGATGATAAGACAACTAACGGTCTATTTTGATATAAGAATGAAATAAAAATATATTTTAGTATGTCATTAGAGCAGTAAACACGAACGAGACACAAAAAAAACACTATCATTTGTTGAAACCTTTACAATAAAAGCACATTAATGTAAAAATATGTCACAGATACGAAATAAATCGATGTACGACAGAACTGTCACAAAGCAATTCCGCTTATTGCTGTCATATTGTATTTCCCAAGATACTCCAACTTTAGCGGAACAGTATGTGAAATTGTTCAGTGAATAAAAATAGTTTGAAAACCTCGGTGGCTGAGTAGGCAGTCAGGCAAACTACAGGTCCGCAAAACAGTAGCTCGAAAATTAACAACTTCTTGTAAACTTGACAGTAGTTTTCCGTGAGTCTAAAACAAATTAATTTGTTAATGCACTTTAAATTCAATGTTTCGGATGCTCCTGTCACTTGTAATTTGCTTTGTTGCTTGTTTATTTATAGAAATGGATCACATTCCCTACCCTAATTGAGTCTGCACCGAAAACTGCTTTAAAATCTTGCCATTTTGTACAAGAGGTGGCGATACTTCACACCGAAGCAACTGCTTACGCTATACCTATCTCAAGTACGCTCGTATATAGAGTATTGCCTCTGGGATGGTTCTCCCACGTATCAGGTGGATGCTTTATACTCAATAGAGAAACGCGCCGAGCGACTCTTACGTGAAGAAAACACCGTGAAAGTCTCGAACACCAACATCAAGTGGCTCTTATGCGCTGTTCTGTACGATTCATTTTGGGGAGTGTGCACGTGAGCTTCGCGACCCGCACCTTCCTTTTACCATCGGTCACACACATCACATTAAAAAGCTTGATTAGATATTAAGTATGTAACCGTTATTACTTCATTATGATCACCATTCTTGGAAATAATTGACACAATAACAATAGTACGTATGGTTGAAATTAAAACATCTTACAGATATTTGTAAAAAAAATACTTACTCGTACATGGATTGGTGTTGCTGAATAATTGCTCGCATGCGACGTTTGATAGAGTTAGAGAATATCTCGGCCTCCCGTTCATTTTTGGTAGGATAGATCCCTTCCATTAGGTCATTAATGCTCCAAATTACAAAATCTGCCTTAGTGGCAATTTCTCGCACCCACAGTATTTGAATGACGATTATACCTACACAATGTACTCCTGCTTATTGATAAACTTCACACTATGTCAAACTTTAACATTCAGTGTTATTTTACTTATAAGTGCTCTTTAAAAACAATACAAAGTACAGTAAATAAAAATGACAAAACTACTGACTCACATATATAATTGTAACAGTGGGCCAAAATGCAGACATTTGCGAAAACAAACGCGATCTCATAGGTTGGTGATTTGCTGAAATCTATTTCAAAAAACCAAAATGGGAACAGTAGGGGCCTTTGTCCTCCAGATCCGGATTCATTGGTTAAAACAAAGTAGATTAAAACAAGAGTTGCCATTAATACCATTCCAATGGCAATGCTTGACATCGCTATTATAAATACTATGCAAATTTTCCAACTCTGTAGTTGATTTTCAAAAAACTTGTCCCTGTAACAATCACGGTAACTTTAATGACCATTTGATTGCATATATTTTAGTAAGGAATGTAAATTCCTTCCAGTCGCTGGGATAGATTTGGATCTAATAATATTCTGTCAAGCAGAACCACCTGCGGTCTAGATGAATAGAGATATTTATTACTCTGTGTGCTTCAACTTCCCCGTTAGGATAATAATAATAATAATAAACAAGAACAACCACCAATTGCTAAGCAAATGTTTTACCTATATTTACTTCCATCCACGGTAACATACTCAAAGTCGGCTCTTAAGATTCGCAAAAAGCTGTGAAACTGGCGCAAGTACAGTTTTGTACACGACAAAATCAACAACTTATATGATAGGACAATGACGTAGGCTCCGGCTTCAATTATTTTCGTTACATCCAGGATCTGACAACCGTGAAGAAACGCCATTACACTGAGTATAAACGCTGGTATAGCACAGCACAGCAAAAATGCAAGAACGAATCGTCTGCAAATATTAAGAAAGTAATATAAGTTATTGACTGGTTCACAACAGATGATGATTTATCAAAACGTAAAAATTATTCCGAATTCATAGTTGAAGAACGATGTCTCCTACATACTTCCTATTTGCGATAAACATCGCAAAGAAGTCGCAAATAAATCTAGGAAGTATCTCTAACCCTTAACTTTCATTTTTAAGAGACCAATTCTGGCCCCTCCGTTTCCCACTTTAATTATGGCATTACACTTTTACTATACATGACTTATTCTCTCTCAATCTCTTTTATTTTTAAATGATACGGAAGGTCTGATTATGAAATTAGAATTTAATAACGAGCCTTACAACACCACTGGAAAATAACAATGACAATAGCAAAATTTTCTAAGCTTTGGTCAGTCAAATCCGCATACATTTTTTATAACGAGGGCATACAAACTCGAGTAAATGAATATTTTAAACGTAAACGTAAGTGTAACTGAAACGTTGGCATCAAAATGGTAATTGATATTTCATAGTACAGCTATGTAACCTAGGACTCTTTAAAGCAAGGGTGAATATACGCTTTCAAAGTATTCGTGTTGCATCTTAAGACTTCTACAATTAGAAGATTTTCTTCTCAATAGATTTTTGATGATTTTTGAACACGACAAGGGACCAAAGGCACAAATTTAAAATGATTATTATCGTAATTAACATACTCGTATACCCATTCCAAATTTTCTCCATGACCAAACTAATCGACTGGTAGAGAATGCCGACGAGGACTTCAATTTTATTTCTAATTGTAGATGACTATGTCTATCTATATTAATAATATATCAGTTAATACAATTTTACATACTATTTTCTATCGTCTTTTTTCCTATATTTTTACTTACGAACAGGTAGTAGGAAATTCTTCATCAAGCAGTCCGTAACATTTCATTATGAAATATAAAGTTGAATGAAATTGTAATGGATCAATGTATCCTTCTGAATAGTTGAAATTTTTTTTATTCAATATTTCTTGTAGTTTTTTGCCCATGTTACAAAAGTTTATTGCCGACGTCTTTTTACTGTATAACTCAAGAAATAAAAACGAGGATAATTGGAGACGAACTGGCTTCATAGAAGCTTAGAAAATATATCTATTGCCTTATTCCATAACAGTTTATAGCCTTTTCATTTCATCAGATAAATATGATGAAAATCTCATATGGAAAAAACATTTTGTAAGTATTTCTTTAATATCAAATCAATAAATCAGAGGTTAAACTTATTTTGCACCAAGCTCTACGATCAGAAAAATAAATAGTTCTAAAACAATAAGACTGGGTATGTCAGGTTGGAGAGAACTAAGAACTATTAACTAAGCAGTGTTACTTGTAAGTGTAGAAGTATATGTACATTTACAAGTGTAACAGGTATTGGTTTTTTTCAATTGTTAACTTTATACACAAATTCCAAGGTATCGCTATATAAAGCAACAAAAAAAGTAATGGAAAGACAATTTCTATCATAATGCCGAACTGAGAACCTACTTATCTAATAGACACTGGTTTTCCACGATGACAATTTGTTGAAATGACTCGCTTGTTATTACAGGCAATGGACATTTTGTGGCCCATAATTTTGATGGTCCAATAAATAGGACTTTCGCTGTGTTGCCTCGAGCAGTATCGAGAACAAAGAGACAAATTAAACCTTTTTTATTCACAGTATGACGTGTAATAAACAGAAAGAACTTTTTTAAATTGAGCACTTTCAACGGCAATTTTATTTTCCTTTGGAAAAAATTTTTAACTTTTTACTCACTCTAGACTTTACCTGTCCGCTTCGCTGAGCGTAATTAAAAACTTTACCAACTAATTTTCTTTTGTGGTTAAAATTAATGTAATAATTTCAATGCTCATAAGCAATTCCTTGAAATATTTTATTGACTGATAATTCTCTATCAGACATACAGATTGTTATCTCGCCTTCATAATATTATTACGGAGTGTGCTTATGGATACGATGGCTTGATGAAAAATTACTTACCTGATAGCTAAAACCCGATCAGTATAGAAACTTTGGCGTTGATCTTCATATTATGTACTGAAAATAATCTCTATTATCTGTATATCTACATTAGGTATGGTCCGAACTAACATTCTCTTAGCTAGATATTATGTGTAGAAGAAACAAGTATTGTTGCATATTAGATACTAAATTTGGCACAGCTAAACGAACATAATATACAACAAGAGCTTAGATGCGGCTCACTTGGACGCAGCTGCGACGCGAGTTCGAGCTTTCGATTTAGCATTCAACTTTATCACTTTCTCATTGTAACTCCATTTTACATCTCTCAACGTTAATCTCTTATATTTTATAGATTAGTTTCATAATATATTATCACCACTTCTTTGACGTTTTTATTTCAATATTTCATTGAAATCACGTTTTAATCCCGAAGAGTAGTTATTAGTAAATCTAGGTTTTAGGTATTTTTCATTGTTGAAATAATAGTTTAGATGGTAAATAAACGAACGAAAAAGGTTCAGTATACGTTATAGAAGAATCGTTAATATTAAGGTTATTATTTTGGTGCAAAATGTATTTTTTTTAAATACTTGCCCTTAACTTTAAATTTTTATTTTGAACAGCTTGGGTAAGAAATTATTTACATAATAATAACATTAACATTGAGCAGAAAATTGGTAAAATGTCAACTCTCTATGTGACTACCACAATCTAACAGAGAATCTATATTTCTAACAATATATTTATAAGGTAACTTACCTGAGTCGAAATCTTACCCCAACAAGGATATAGCCTTGTTACGAGTGTTGTTTACTGTGGTCTATCAATGCACAAGTATAACTAGGTACCTAGCTATTTATATACCAACTGCGGTTGACACTGAGGTGTCGTATAACCTATATATTTATGCGGTCGCTGTTCTAATTAATTCAGATACCATGCATTGTATTATCGCTATAGTAGATTATCATATTATTACTCTATATACGTTACATTTGATCAGTAAGGTAAGCTTTTCGGAATATGAAATAAATACAGGCGTTGATTAATTAAAAAAAGTCGACATCTCCTTTGTTAAATAAATATAAAAAGTAGGTTTCATCCTTCAACCTATAAATTATAACGGCATCTGGGAATAAAGAGAGGAGATATCTACTCGTTAAACTTTCTTTAAAGTTTGCTACGTGATGTTCGGTTGGTCTTCACGGCGAAGTTTTCTAACCTATAATCGGTCAGTTTAAAGTTTACTGTAACTCAAGAGTTTGTGCAATATAAATTGTAATATGATAAAAAAAAATGATTATTGTGATAAAGATTGTAACTGCTTTTAAATAGCTATATTATCTGGAATAAAAACAAAACCTCATATTATCAAGGTTTTCATAGTAAAACAATCATTTACGCGTTTGATACTATGTGATTAAAAAACAATGACGGAAATTTGATTATTTAAAGAAAAATCCGATATAAAATCACAAGAAGACATAAAACTTATTTTTATTTAATTTATGAAATTTAAAATAGGTAGGTACCTTTTTTTTTTTTTTTTGATTACGGGGGGGAAACCTTTAAAAGGTACCACGGTGCCTTGGGAGAGACACCGGGTAATGTGGGATTCTTACCGCACTAAAACCCCCTCGGTGGCCTTCTTCAGCGCTGTTGAAAATAGGTAGGTACCTACTATATATTTTAGATCAAAATGACACCCAGCAGTCGTTAACCGAAAATAAATGTTTGAAAGAGAACTTTAACATAGTCTCTATACCTAATACAAGGCACATGTATAAATATAAAGTATGAATGTGAAAAGTAATATGATAAAATCCTGAACGATAAGTATTATATCACAAAAGCATAGAAATATTTTTACACAAGAAAATAATTTGATCCTCGATACTGATTAAACAAAAGTGATTGCTTTAGGGAGATGAGTATTCGGTGGCAGGTAGTCTATATTGCGTAATCTAATTCAGTCGATTGAAGAGGGGTATTAAGTTAAACGGTTTCAAAAGTAATAGGTATGGTTTATATACAAGGTAATAAAATGAAAGAAAAAAATTTGCAATTGCTTTTCCAAAGTTCAAATCCAAATATACAAAGGTTAAATTAAGTGCGCTATAGAAAATAAATTTTCAATCATGTCATCTATAATGCTATGGCAATGCTATGACTCGTAACGAATCTAATATAACCAAGGATTGAGTTAATAAACAGAAAGGAGAACAAATGTTTATGAATATTGTGCTTGAGTGCTTTAGAAAGGAAATTAAAATAGAAAACCCACGAATGTTTGTGGAAGAATGAGGGTTTATTGCGGGGTAAATATATTATTGTAATGCTCGTTTTCAAGTTGAAGAAAAATACTGATACAAAAAATAAAATTAGATATATGACTGAGAAACAGTGCTTCCACTGTCTGAAAATTTAGAGAAATCATTTCCGAATATATGAATCATTTCCATACGGTCAGTAATGGATATGATCCATTTGTGACATCATGATCTTGTGAAACTACTGCGAATGTCACTAAATGAGATGCTTTAGACGTGTTTAAAAAACACCATTTCATACCATACCATACATACAAACAATGGATGTTTTATGTTATTTGTTGTTTTTTGGGAGCAAATCTAAATACACTGAAGATCTATGATTCGTAGCGTTCAATAAATTTAGTTTACAGTGTATCAACAACCAGCAGCAGTGGTAATATTTTTTAAATATTATCTGAATTAATACTATCCTTACACATTAATTTTATTTTAAAAAAATAATTGAGTTATTAACAAAATGATCTTCACGCCATCTGACATCCATATAATATACTTGAAATTGTTGTATATTTTAATGAAAGCCTTAAAATTACGATCAAAATTATAATGAATTCCGGTAAAGGGAATTTCAGTTGTGCTCTCACAGTTCAAGGACTTTTCAGCTTTGAGAATATAATTATAACTAGAACTTGACTTCAGATTGTGGTCTCTTGGGAGGGAGAGTATTAATATCTATATTTCTGAAATTCCTGAACCAAAATCAAGTGCTTACGGACCTCTTGGGTACAATTATTCATTATCTTATTTTCATTTTATCTCCAGAGACCAAACAATTGACCTATTTAAGTAGTGGGTATGTAATGCATGTAAAGTTCCGACAATGAAAACTTTGACATTAAAGATGTGCGGGTAAATATATCATTCTACGTCAATAGTAACTTTCCTACTGTCATTTAATGGCAGTAGGCCATATCAAATAGATAAAGTTAATATTACAACATTTCCATTTGTAATTTCACGCCTGTAATCCCCTAAGGGGTAGGCAGAGGAGTGTAGTACACTCCCACAATTCACCAGTTACGTTT
>DWDX01001176.1:0-20097 GCA_018245675.1 Agara michaeli | reverse complement strand
TACCGTATTCTAATTTTTAACACTGCAAATGCGATGTTTTCTCGTCATAAGATCACTTATTTCCGTCCTGTTCGTACAAAACGTAGTTCTTAGAAAAGGCGTTGGATTATAATATGTACACCGTTTTGTTAATGTTTCAATAATTACCGTTTTAAAATGATGTGACATTTTGGTATGATTTTATTTCTGTGCCCTTAATTTAATCGGTTCAGTTGTGATCATCTAACCATTACACTTGCAGACCTCAGCCGTCAGTTTACTCGGAGAACGTTGATGAAACCTTCGCCCGACAAATCATGCAAATTTTGCAGTACGACAAGACGTTTAGAAATTGGACCAGTCAGGTAACATTCCACTTTATAACGATTGAAAACAAAATCGGTACCTCAGATGTAGACCGATGTAGACAGTGCACCACAGTGGACATTGACGAAGTCGGAGATGAGTGAAGGATACAAACGATCAAGCTTTTTCCATTAAGTTGGAATAGCTAAGAATTCTCTTATTATTGGAATTAATCATTATAAAAATTTGAAAATCAACTTAGAAACGCGATAAAACATTTAAGTGTACTTTACAATATACATACGTTGTCAGGATTCACCTACATGCCAATGCGTGGACACCACCCACGTGTGCGATATCCAAAACTCCACCTTGGAGCGCCCGCACATGATGGTGCTCCCCGATGTTGAGACGCTCAACAGTTGGCTGATCGACTCGCAACAGTTGTACATACAGAAAAGGTAACTTTCAAATTAGTATGCAGACCTCCTGATGGTACATTGAAACGTACTTACGTAAGATTTCATCGAGTTCAAATAACAGTGAGATTATGCCGTGACGGCAAATGGCATCACGCTCTATGTGCCGTCACGCCCCTGTCTCCTCGTCGTATTCCCCTTTGTTGAAGGTCGTGAATCCCTCGATGTTTGAGACTTTCGATCTTGTTTCTTCATATGGGTCGGTCTTCGGTTTCACGAACCAATCAATTTCATTTGCTTCACTTTTAAAATAGGCGTAAATGCATCTGATCGGGCAGCCCAACCTAGTGCCTTAAATATTGGTCAGATACGGCGGGTTCTCGTCGGTGGTGCGCGAGAACGTGACGCGGCTGCTGGCCTGGTACAACAACAAGGGCCACCACGCGCTGCCCGTGTACGTGAACGCGCTCAACTCGGCGCTGCTGCGCGCCGTCACGCGCCGCGCGCGCGCCTCCATCACCGTCTACACGCACCCGCTCAAGATCTCCAACGAACAGCTCAGCAAGTCCTCCGCGTAAGTCACCTTCTTCTTCAATTTTTCCCACCCTTTTTTTTCACCCAAAGCTTGAGCGATCTCTAAAGCCAATACTTTTATTAGCAAAAGAACTATTGTTACTTTTTTTGTAATATTAGGATAGATAAAGGTAGCAGAGCAGATTGTGACTAACCGTACATTTGCACAGATACCAGCATATAGCTGACGCAGGTATATCCTGCATGCTGCTGATCGGATATAGCCTGGTGAGCGCCGGATCTGCCATCTATCTGGTGAGCGCCAGGAGGAACCAAGAGAAACGGCTGCAGCTGCTGTCCGGCGTCAGTCCGGCGCTGTACTGGGCCGTCGCCCTCGCTTGGGACATGATGGTGAGATGAAAATATTATGGTCTAACACGTCCCTGACCGCAGCTACAGTTTAGTATTCAACGGTAACTTACTCTATTGGTGCTAGAAGTAAGCTGGAACGCACTGTTGCAGATAATCCTGGTGAACCTGGCCATCACGACGGCCGTGCTCGCCGTGTTCCGCTTCCCCGTGTTCGTGTACGGCACCAACCTGCCCGCCATCTGCGTGCTCGTCGTCCTATACGGGTCAGTACTCCGCCCGACCCCACGCTACTCAATACGGTTAAGGTCACCGAGACGGTCGCGTGCCGTTTTTAAGACAAAGAATTTTATTTACAGAAATATTGGTACATTCAAAAATCTTACAGAATTATTAGTTCAATCCATATTAAGCAAACTTTTCACTGAAATAGTCCTTCAATGTAAATATTATGTAGGTACGTACATAGATCTCAAAACTATAACAATTGTCAGACTACAAGACTGTTAGGGTCCATTCGGTTAGTAATAGGTGTTAATGAGAATTAGTTGGTTAGTATTCGTTTGTTATAAGGCTACAGGGATGAGACTATTATTAAATCCTCTTGAACATGTAGCTACGCGTGCGCGTGCCTGGTGCACGTGCTGGAGAAGCTGTTCGACGAGCCCAGCATGGCCAACATGATGCTGTTTTGCGGCAACACCTTCATAGGCATCGTCGGCCTCACCCTGCTGCTCATACTCGACGTCATCTCCGAGTCCGAGGTACATTTCTCGTTTTATGACCAGGTCCTTAAAGGGCAGGAGAGTATCGAGCGTCTCATACAAATCTTTATCCTTACAAACTTTCACGTTAATCACGTCACGTTAACGACAGAATGTGTATCTCGTATCAAGTTCCTTTTTTCCATTGGCGTATTGATCGACAACGGTCGAGACGCGCAGATATTACTGAGGACAGCCGCGTGATATAAGCAGAACATTGTACCGTGTGCAGGCCACGGACGACGCGCGCTGGGTGCTGCACAAGGTGCTGCTGCTGAGTCCGCAGTTCGTGCTGGGCGACGGGCTGCTGGCCATCGCCACCAACACCATACAAGCACTGGTTTGTCAATAAATCTTTAAGCGTTACGAACAATTAAGATCACTCGAGGAAAATAGCCATTTCTCTGTACATAAATATTTTTTTTATGTTCAGATAAAGCTAAACAAATAAAAGTAAAAGTATAATTATTACTATTGGATTTACACTGAAATTGTGACGTTCTTTAAGAAAGAAAAGAAAAAATAATGCTAATAACTAACCAAATCTTCTTTGGATATGTTTCACAGGTACTGAAGCAGTTCGGCATGGACACGTACCAGGACCCCTTGCTGAGCTCGGTGACGAGCCAACACTTCCTGGCGCTGCTGTGCGTGGGCACGGCGCTGCTGCTGCTCAACCTCGCCATAGAATACGACTGCTTCGAAGTTATACTTGTCAGGTGCGTTCGTTTCGAGGGCGGTAAGGTTTAAGGGTGGCTTCCTATCCTTCGGTTCATGTCTGGAGATCGGCTATTATTTCATTTGTCTTCTAAAGCTATGAGTGTTTGTTCGGTGAGAGATTTGAAAAGACTGACATAAACGTATATCGCACGTTGAAGGTTTCGGAGCCGACCGTCGGCTCTGATGCGAGCGGAGTGCGAGCGGCGCGAGCCCGCCGAGGTGACGGCCGAGCGCCGCCGCGTGCGCGCCGCGCTGGCCGCCGTTCGCCGCCCCGCGCCGCCCCCCCGCGGACACCACAACTCCGGTCAGTACGCCGGGCTGATCTAGACACGCAGGAACACTTTGCAACATCGACTCACACGCATTCAATGTGTCCCTCGGATGGCCTCCGCGAGGGGCATACGAGTAGCTTGTAAAGAATTCGTTAATATGAAAACGTACACAAACTATACACCTAAGAAATGAACCTCGTTGAATCGCATTAAGACGACGGTAACGTCTCCTGGACTCGAGGTCTCCGTTTGTCACTCGATGCAGCGAAACCTTAAGTGACGTCATTGTACAGGTTTCGTCGAAACAGAAGTGGAATCGAAAACGTACAACGCGGAACAGCCTCCGCCCGTCGGGGACGTAGCGGCCTGCGAAAACCTGAGCAAGGCCTACCCGGCTCTCAAGGGCTACCGGCTAGCCGTCCAGTCTCTCACCCTGGGCATACCCCCCGGACAGGTGACACACGTTTTTAAATTTCATGTCAATATCATTCTACTTACGCTCCCACCGGGTCCGAAATACACAATATGTTGTTATTAATTTGTCTAATAGTAATAAATATGGTATCATGCATATTTAAAAAACGACATCGAATATTAATATATTATGATTGACAATAACGGATCGTCCGCGCAGTGCACGGCGCTGCTCGGCGAGAACGGCGCCGGCAAGTCCACGACGTTCGCGATGCTGACGGGCGAGGCGCGGCCCTCCGCCGGGACCATCCACGTGGACGACCGGCCCGTCGCCAGCCGCGGACTCTGCACTGGACTTATCAGTGAGTACGCGACCTCGACCCGCATCCGTCGGGAGAAAAGCTATCAGAGATCGCTCAGCAATGAGATGATAACAATAATACATGTGAAGTCTGCCGATCTGCACTTGGCCAGCGTGGTAGACTATGTCCTGAAAAACCTACAACCAGTGAAAGAATCAGAATTTAAAAAAATCCTGTTTGCACAGGCTACTGCCCGCAGAGCGACGCCGTGGACCCGTTGCTGACGGTGGCGGAGACCCTGCACCTGTACTGCAGACTGAGGGGCATCTCTGATCGGAGCGAGGTACGGCTGCGCAGCACGAGTGTCCACATCTTGTTCGAGATAGTTAAGAATAAAAGCAGTTGCTTCGATACGATTTGTAAATGCCGATTGCCATACCGACATATGAAACAGTTGCTTTATCCGATTAAAAATCCGATAAAAATGCCAGCGATTCACCACGATCACATTAGAATCGATTTAAAAACACTCGTAGTATAGTTTGAATCGAGTGATTCCTAAGGACGTCACCAATATTCTAGAAAAATTTGGAACACTCGAGAGAATTCCAGCGTATTCCATAGTAGAGAAAAATGACCATTATAGCGTCTGCTTAAGTCTCATAATACGATTAAGTAGTTTTTATAATACATCAGAAAATAATGTACTGACAAAAAAGGAATGTAAATAACAGACAAAATATTATGCTCATGTTTTTGAATTCCTTCGATCAGAATTCATATTACTAGATATTTGACAATACGCCGTTTGTAGATTCCTCGACAGTGATACATAATTTAACAATATCCATCCGACTCGGAACATAACGAACCGATCGGTGCCGGCCGCGTCGCCGACTGCGAGCGCGGTTCGCGTGGTCGTCAGAGGGGACTCGGGAGTAACACGGAGCGCGTCCGCTGCAGGTGGTGCGGCGCACGCTGGACGCGTTCGAGCTGTCGAAGTACGCGCGCGTGCGCAGCGGCGCGCTCAGCGGCGGCAACAAGCGCAAGCTGTGCACCGCGCTCGCCTTCATGGGCCGCGCGCGCCTCGTGCTGCTCGACGAGCCCACCAGGTGCCGGCCGTTGCTGCTTTGCAGTAACCATATTCATTCCTTCTTCTATTAATCGTGGTCAAAAAATAAAAACTGAATTTCAACGATAATAAATACGCAGTAAAAGTAGCCACAGACGGCTCGAGGGAGCCGCCGGCAGCGACCGTGATGAATATGTGCGTAGCGAATGGTACTTATTGAATCGGTTGTGTAGCGGCATGGACCCGGGCTCGCGCGCCTGCGTGTGGCGCGCCGTGCGCGCGGCTTGCGGCGCGCGACGCGCCGTGCTGCTCAGCACGCACGCGCTGGACGACGCGCGCCGGCTGGCCGCGCGCGTGGCCCTCGTGCGCAGCGCGCGGCTGTGCGCGCTGGCGCCGCTCGACGAGTGCCTCAACAGGTGAGCACCGCGGGCCTGCACCGCACATCTGTACACCGCCGCAAGTAATGTCGATGACGTAACCTCCACGTGTTGTTCCGCGGCGACAGGTTCGGCGGCGGCTACGTGGTGGCGTGCCGCGTGCGGCGCGACGGCTCGCGCGCGCTTTGGGCGCGGGTGCGAGCGCGCGCGCCGCACGCCTCCCTGCGCGTGCTGCACCGCGCCGCCGTGCACTTCCTGCTGCCCGCGCGCGCCACTGGTATGCTTATCACTATATACTGACACGCCATGACTGTTCTTCCACTTTACACGATATGCTAAATGTATCTCAATAATTACTCTCAATAATTAATACGAGGAAAAATTGAAACACCTGCTTACAACATAGTAAATCTGTCTTATAGTGAATAACAAGGAAGTAAAGACTCAACTGAGCGACGTGTTCTCCCTCATGACGTCGTTGCAAGCGGCCTGCGAGATCGAAGACTACACTGTCAATCAAAGCTCTCTCGACCAAGTTCGTATTTTTATAGTTTTTATTGGTGGATATTTAAAATCATGCATATAATTCATCACTACGGGTAATAAATCCCCTTAGACGTATCGTCTATTTGGCGGAGGTTTCGCTGATAATTGACATTATACAGAGACGGCTTCTACTGTCCCTTCATAATACTAAAAAAAACATATTATAAATATTGGTGTAAAAAATCTTGTCTTCAAATTAGACGTAAGTAAGTCTACTCAAAAATTTTTGAAAAGACCGCTCTACTAATTTAGAAAAATAATTTTGTTTGTCACTTCATATTGACGTTTGTGAATAACTAATTGGGGCGGTAGCGGTGACACCAGTTTTTGAATCGATCAACTCAGGTACTAACTATTTACAGCATAGAAAATGTATGTCTGTTCGATGTTGTTAATTATGATCAACTCATTTCAGATGTTTTTAAACTTCGCGGACAAGACTACAGACGGGTCAGACGCGGCGGACCTGGAGCCGCTCCCCGACGCACCCCTCGAGGACAGAAACGGCGACGAACTGAACAGTGTCACCGCTTTGTGACACACCTGCGACACGGAAATAATAAGCGTTACTTTGAAACGCTGCCCGCACCGGCGATAGAATGTTCATCGTTTGAGGCAAAGAAGTATTGAAACAGTTTTGTGTTGAAATCTTTCTTGAAATCGAAGTAATACGAGTACACTACACTCCGGTCATAAAACTGCTCGATTCGTTCTCTACGTACAAGGAACGAAAACCAGTTTTAAATCCGATTCATATTCTTACTTGTCTTTTTTGAAATTGCATTAAATAAAGTTCCTATCTCTATAAATTATATTATAGATCCCTATAGATAGTCGTGTCGAACAGTACAATAGTATTAAGAATGTCTTGATATGACTTAACTTGCAGGACGAATGCTGAACTAGTTTCATCTCAGTTTAAAAAGTTGACGCATTACGACTAGCTTGGACGATACGTAGACAATAATGTTTCGGGTCATAAGTGAGAGGTTTTATATAAGATTTTGTATCAATAATAATTTCGATAGTCGTATGTAAGTATTTCAGTCGTTCTGTCGTCGCGTGATAACTTACCGTCCATAAAGTAATAAGCGTCTTGTAATTATTAAGTTCAATAGTGTACCTGTTTTCCTTTTTCTTTTTTATTACTATGTTCCTCTCTAATCCGCGATGTATATTTTCACCAACTAACTCTTTGATATCGTGTAGTCTATACTATTGTTTCCGAATTGATTTAGGCTTAGAATCTTCCCCTTTTACAGAACGCAACCCTCGACGCTGAGGGTCGCGATGTGAGAAAACTGTACGACACTGATCAATAACTGTAGCCACACGTGTGCCCGATCGACATTTATATTCCTTGAGTTTTAAAGGAAGGTAGGTCTTAAGAGAAAAAAAACTAGTATGTACATTGCAAAATTGATTTTATTGTTCTTCGGGTTCTATGTAATCGTCCAGCCTCGGAACGACTCGCTTGTCCGTCCGCATGTAACAAAAATGAACAAGACTTCAGAAAGGTTAAACTGATCCTCTAGAACCATTTGACATGTTTCCAAAAGTTATTAGTTCGTTTCGATGAGATATGTAATTAACGACTTCAGGGAGATTCTTTCTAAATTACTCTCATTATGTATTAAATCGAATTTTGAAGTTCAACGATTGACGGTCACATAGAACCAAAATCATATATGTAGGTATGTAACTGCACCTCGATTGAATGTTTTAGGTCTTGTAATTTGTGCATTTACGTTGATTTAAATAAATATATTTAATATACCATTTAAGTGACATCCTATACAATTTTACTTGTAGGCAACATATCTACTTAAAAGGTTGTATAAAATGTTTGAAATATTTTTTGACTTATTTTGTACTCTACATTTTTACAATAATCACGTAATTTACATTCGAAGTCTGTGATATAATGGTATTTAACGTGTTTTGTATGGTTTTATTAAATAAAAATGGTCTATGGAGGAGTGTTTTATTATTTTTATTCAATAACTACCTTCGCCCGCGGCTTCGCTCGCCTAGAAATCAATGTCAATCAAATAACGACATATATAAATTGTAGAGTAACAAGTAGCCTATATGTTGCTCCATAACCTCCTCTTGATGCGAAGATATACAGTTAACCATAAGAAATAGAAACATGCTATTAAATCGATTATTTCGTACTAGATTGTTTCCACTGCAAGGCACATCCCTCACGCGAGCAGCTCGCACCCGCTTTCCCGCGTGTTTACCATTCTATACGTGATTTTTTGTTGCGGGTAATTTTGAATCGATGATATTATCACCTAAAGTATTCATTATAATGATGTACTGTAAAGTACAATTTCAATCTAGATGAAATACTAAAGGAGACTATTGTATTTATTTTGATAAGGATTAATACCAAATTGGAGAAAACACACTAACAATAACTCGATAAATTTTAATTTAAATGCATTTTATTAAAGTGGTTACTGTGCCTTAATCTTAAGAAATAAACATATACCATCGCGGACTTTTCTATAGGTTTTTGAAAGGACAATGTTTTTGTAAAACATTGTTTTTATGTATCTCATAAGGTTGAGTCAGTAAGCGTTCAGGAAGCCTATTTTCGGCAACCTTTTCGTAAAACAATGAAATTTCTGGAAAAACTGAAAAAAAGGGGAGAATAAAATAGCCTATGTTCATCGCAAGAGCCTCAAGTATCTATATATGAAATTTTATCACAATCGGTTCAGCGGTTTGGCCGTGATGAAGTCACAGACAGACAGACAGTTACTTGCGCTTTTATAATATTAAGTATGGATTTGCTAATTGACATTTCAATTAACTTTCAATTACCATTTAATGTACATTTCTTCTGGAATGTACATTTCTTCTTCTTCTTCTTCTTAGAGAATAAACATACATTTAATCAAAGATTGATACATTTAAGTTTATTTATGGTAGAGAATCTAAAGAAAAGTTGTACAAATGATAGTAAATAGTGTTTATATTACGTTATACAATTAAAAAAATAATTACACAATACAATTAAAACAATAATATACGTTTATATTCTGTCGTTTCTGGGTGAAAATAATAATTTATTCTAAAGCTATTCAATCTCATTGAAGAAATGAAATAACCCACTGACGTGCGCACTTGACATCTCTTGTCAAACCTACCTGAGAGGGGATTTTAGTTGTGGAGGGGCAAATTGTTTTTATTTATTGATTTCATTTAGTGATTGGTAGATTCACTGACAAGACAGGATGTAAAGTGGTTAAAGAAAAATCGATTTGACCAGGAATATTTCGCCAAAAATGTTATTCAAAAGGAACTTATTAGAAACCGTGACGCTTATTTCTAGCAGCGCAACCGTTCTATGTATATTATTGAATTATTTGACAAATATATCGCCCATTACCGGCGTGTGGTTTCTAATTTATATTTTTGTATTATTTGTCGCATCTGTGATTTTTAGTATTAGATTTATCCAGTGGTTGTTGCATTTGAATAAGCCTATCAAGTATGATCTGAAAGGTTGGGTGGAGGAGTACCCGCCCCTGGCGTTCCTTCGAGGTATTTTGCCCCAAGTTAAACCGAGGGAGAAGCGGGAATGTAAGGAGTATGACACGAACGAGCTAAGCGTCATATCGACAGTGCTGGAGAGGAAGTTAGTGTCGTCTTGGTATGTGCCCTACATCTCTCAAGAGATCGGCTTCCCGTTCGCCTGCAAGCAACTGCTGGATCAAATGATCAGCAAATCATTTAATGTAAGTTAAGTTAATTCAATGTTAATATAAGTAACACACTCGTAGTAAGGATTACTTGGCTGTATGAAAGCAGCTTATAAAATGTTTAAGCTGTAAAAAGAGCTGTAAATCAATATCATAATAGAATTAATAGACATCCATTTTTTAAGTAAAGTATGTCAATATTTCAAAGGATTAAAAATGGCATTTCTTATTTTTCTAGATATGCCATAAAATTGAAACTAAAGATGTATATGTAGATATGTGTGCTATCCTTATCACACATTTAAAAGAATATAAAAAAGCCTTAAAGAGGCACGAGAAAGCACCAACAAGCTCTGTGGAATCACTGTATAAGAAAACACACTTTATATTTGATGCAGGCAAAAAACTGAATTCAGCTGATCATTGTGTAAACATATTGAGAATTATCCTGAAGGAGCTTGTTCCTTGGGAGCTCTGGGATACTCCACATTCCGAGCTCCTCATCCGTGTTCTCGCCAAAAAAATGGACATTTTTGTAGACAACACATTATCAGATCCCATCTGGCTGAATGACAAGCTGTTTATGCTTTTAGAGGATAAAGGTAAAAATGAAATCAACAATACTGAATCTAAAACTGGAGATATTGAAAGTGAAGTGTCCAAAGAGAGAGTTGAAGCTGTAAATGAGGAAGTAGCCAAAACGGAACCTGTAAGCCCCCCTGTGCCGCAGCCAGAGCCCATTGCGTCTACTGAGGTCCGAACAGCTCCAACACTACCAAAAGTAATCAAGGAAGAGTTTCAGGAGGTTTTAGAACATATAAACAATGTGGTGGAAGAAACCGCTGTAGGCACAGAGCCCGTTGAGATCAAGCCCGCGGCAGTCTTGAGACAGAGAAGAGGACGCCAGGGCAGAAATGAAGTAAAAATATATGATAGGATTATTGAAGGTAAAATCATTTTATTTCCCAAAGATATGTAATTTGAATAGTATGGATATTTAAGTTTACGTAAGGGTATGTTTATCTTATGTAGTGTAACTGTTTCTAGACTTCTAACAATTGTATTTATGCTTATTAAAGACTATATTGCATTTGATATCAATTATATTACTGTATTAGACCACAATTTTGCAATGCAATTATCAGGTAGTGTGAAAACCTGGGAGACAGACATGGATTTGCAGTGCATAAGTGTGGGTCAGGATCTATTGGCCAGTCTGGACGAGATGACACTGAGCCGGCTCTGGGGACAGGAGGATGCTGAACATAGCCCCAATCTCCGCAACCAATCCCCCCAGCCATTGTGGTTTGGTAAGTATACTCGAAGATAAAAAGTGTTAGACTGGCTTCTTGGTGTAGTGGCTAGAGACGTTAACTCTGAATCTGGTGGCTGTGGATTCGATTCCCATTCGGGAAAAACATTTGTGCGATGTGCACATTTGTTTGATATAATATTTATATTCATTTGACACAATGCTCAATATGTAAGAGGATTTCCACGACAGTGCAATCGGTGTCACCAGGTGAGGAAGACTCCATAGACATAGATCATCTCGAGCCCGTCGAGGCCAAGGAGGTGAAGAAGGAGAGCGGCCCCAAGCCCACAGAGGCTCTGCTAAAGGACATCCAGAGCACCGTGCACCAGGCCAAGACCAAGATTGGAGACCTCCAGGTCCCGTTAGAAATAGATGTGCCCTGCAAACATTCCAGTGTATGTCGGTTTGCACGTTCTATCCGCTTTACGCTTTTCATGTTTAGTTTGTAAGTGTGTAGTGGGGCCGAGACTACCTACCTTTTACAATTCTGTTATTGTTCCATTGTTGGACACGAGCCTCCTCTCACAGTGAGCATATTTTAAAGCCACAGTCTACCGCCCCGGCCAAGGTGTAAACTTCACACACCTATGGAACATTACTTTAATAACACAATCAAAATGTGCAGCTTTCCTTATGTACAATTATGAATAGTACGATAATAAGATATACATACAATCTGATCATCACTGGCGCTCAGTGTAACAGTAGCTCTACATAGTTTACAATCAGATTGCCGCGGTTGAATTGTGAAGATATTATTGTAATTTTTACATTATATAGTCTCATTTAACTTTTAGGCTCTCATAGTGGTCTTAATAGTTTTATGGGTAATTTTTCTATTTCATCTATTGGGTCTTTTCAGCCTTCATATATGTGTGTGTTAATATGGTTATAATAGTGAGGTGTCACGTTTAATATAAGAGATGTGCACAAACGATACTCATTCCCATCCGCATGTAACCGTGCTCGTCCGGCCATCCGGTGTTACTAATTCATTCATCTATTAACATTACCTACCTACATTTAACGTTGTTTAAATCGAACGCTTCGCAAAACGACTTTTATCTAATTAGGTATATTTAGATTTATAGTACAGTTAGACCGTTCAATAAGGTCTAAGCCACACATAGATAATTGTGAAACGAGTTGGGATTCAGTCATCTAGGTATTTTCTAGCTAAGTGTCCCACACGCTAGCGCTTCACTCGCCACCGGCTCCGAGTCAAACGCAAGTCGACGCATAAAAAAAATACAATAAAGAGAGTAATGGAAAGTAAAGTTTAATTCCTTGAATTACTTCACGCTTCGGTGAAAATGTAACCGGTTTACATCGCACGCAAAGATCGGTAATAGTAGGTCACGAGGTGTACTATGATGTTGCACTCGCTCACAAACATTTATTTGTTTTTGGTCTGAGTGTAATAGAAATATTTATTTAACTAATTTTATAGTACATGTAGGTATGTACATATTTTAGCTGTCCGGTTAACGCAACACAGTCACTTAATTGAAATTGGAATCAGATAACTGTGTGTGTGATTAATTATGTTTTATATTCATAATAAACTTCATTTGTAAGTACGCCATTATAGAAACATTAGACGAGACAACAAATACAGGACAATACAATATAGGCGTCTTATCGCTAATAAGCGATTCCTTCCAGAAAAACCAATGTGTAGGAGATTAAATACTTATAAGTAGTGAAGGATAGGCCGGGTGCAGATAATAGTGGATTAAATAAACAAGAGTAATGTAAAACATAGTAATTTGAGATAGTGTAGCGTACAGGCAGGACACATTTGAGGATAGAAACCAAGTCAAACTTGTAGATAATGAGCCTCGACCATAGTGTTTAAATGAGAAAAGGGATTTCGCGTTGTGGATGGATTCGGGAAGGGAAGTACAAACTGCAACTGTAAAATAGTTTACTTGTCGTTGACCGCACGGAGCGGTGTCGGTTCATACTCGATCGATGTTAGAGCGTGTGTTTAGGACGAGGCCGCCGGCATGATGGAGGGCCTGCTGGACATCGGCATCGCGGGCATCAGGAAAGGGCTGCGGTTCACGGGGCTCGGTGACGACTCGCAGGTTGGTGGCAAATAGCATTATTGTTATTATCTTTTGGTTCACAAAATCTAGTTACGTTAGTTACTTGCGAGATCCTTTTGAGCAAAGAGTACCATTTTTGTATAACAAAGCTCCTCCGTTATATGTAACCTATATATATATCCTATGGGATATTGTATAAAATTTGTAATTAAAAAAAATTGTACTTACAAAGATACGCATATTCACAGTGGGCTTTCTTTCGACAGTGCTGTCACTAGAGAAGTGATATGTCGGTGTGAATATTAAACGTACGGACGTACTTCCTTTCATTGTTCAATTTCCCGATTAGGAGAAGTCACCGTCACATCACAGAGAAAAAAGCAGCGACAAGGTGTCGCCGCCGGACGGCGCTCGCGGCGGCCACACCGGCGGCCACACCAAGGCTGCGGCGGGGGAGGCTAAAGACGTCGCTTCTCATGCGCCACACAAAGGTAACTTCACCAAGCTTTTAATTTATATCACAAACACAGAGCTTGTAGCCGCTGCACCCACTGCCACTGTCTGTCAGCCTGACTGCTAAACTGGTAGTCGTGGCTGCGATTCCCACCTAGGATAAAACTTGTATTTGATGAGCACTTTTGTAACACAAATATCGATATAAGTATTAGTCTGTATAAATGTAGCTTATCTGTTAACCGGTCTCCATAGTGCAGACTGTGTCTAGTTTGGAATCAGATGGCTGCGTGGGTGTCGCGAGCGTGTCCCGAGATATTAAATGATATCCTGTATGTTTTATTGACAGAGGAGAACGGCAGCTCGGTGCCGCCGTTGGTCAAACAACACCGCGTGACGTCACAAGACAGCATAGTGAGTTCTGCATCAATATCAACATCTACAACATAACACAATGCAATATAATATGTACTTTATGATGCGCACCTTTAAGAAACCATTGAAAACGAGTAATAAAGTTTAAGCGCACTACAGCTGGTCTTATCGGTTAAAGATAGTACACATTTAGCGTTAATCGGCTGGCGATATTCATGTGGAGCGGTGTTTCATTGATATGAGCGAGCACACGGAAACATACATCAGCTTTTACTCTCATTCTTTCCTTCTTTTTCGGTGTCCGCAGCCGTCCCAGCCGCTCCCGGCGCGGTCGGAATACCCGCTCCCGTTGGTGCCGCTGTCGGACTCCCCGGAGCCCGAGTACGAGGAGGTGGCCGACCTGTCCACCAGCATCGCCAAGCTGCGCTCCTTGTTACAGGAGACGGGCAACGCCAGGTGAGAGACGATAATATACTATCCGTATGCGGGTAGATCAAGATTTGTTTTGGCCGTATACGTCATAAAGCGTCAGTCTGTGGCCGACCGCAGGGCGGGTAACAGTGGGCGCTAGCAGACGTCCGTATGCTCGTAATCATATAGTTATATAGGATGTTGCAATGTTTCGTGTTAGATCCGACGAGATATGGTGGGAGGGCGCGGAGGAGACCCGCGGGCGCGCGCACGCCCCCGGCCGCGGCGGCGCCTGCTCGCGGCCCGTCGACACCGCCACGCTCGCGGGTGACACTTGTCATTACTTCTACTTTATATCCATTGTGTCTATTAAAGGTCACATAAAGGACATATCAAATCGTAATGAATTTTTCATAGAAATAAAGTTTCGTTCGCAGAACTTCAGCAACAATTAGCATAAAGTGTTAAACGTTCGATAATGTTTCCAGACGAGTACGACATGAGCGGCGAGCCCAGCTGCTCGCCGCGGCAGGCCTCCAACAATATGCAGCGCCTGGACAAGTGAGATTTGTCGTTTATAGTACTTGAAGCGCAACGATCACCTCGCGGGCCCGTCTTGCACGCACGCACGTTCTCGGTTCGATTCCCGGCCGAGAGGAAACGTGAAACGCAGTCCAATGAGACAGCAGAAACGGGATCGCCGGTCGGACTGTTAGTTATTGCAGCGAGTGCGGTCCGTGATGTCGTCGGTATAAGTAGAATTCTGGCTCGGCCACAGGTCGAGGCCTGTAGTCTGGGCCCCGTGTCGTGTATGTTATCTTTGTTGTCGCGCAGACTATTCCAGCGCACGGTGACGGGCATGTTCAACTCCATCAAGACGGCCGTGTCCGCGGAGGAGGACGTGCTGCTGCAGCCCGCCGCCGACTGGACCTACATCGTCGCCAACTCCGTCGACAACAGCGTGAGGGCCGGCGAATGCGTGCTAGTGATTTGTTGAATTTAATAATACCTTGAGATAACACATCCGCAGCCGTCGGATATTAACTGACGCCCGGTCTGTACTATTGTAGTCTGACAGCCGATGTACACGTGTACGTGTCTGGCCTCGTGCTCGAGCGGTCAGAGACCGTCGCTTCGAAACTGGAGGGTGTGGCTTCGATTCCCATCCGAAACGAACGCGTTTGTGTGATGAGCACATTTATCTACTCCGTATGTGGATGTACCTAGTCAAAATATCTACGTAAATATTGTATACCGTGTATATGTAGTTTATCGGCTGTATAGTATTCCACTCGCGTGATGCCGCGGGATGTGTGCAGAGCGCTAGTGGATTATATGAGTGTGGTGTCGTGGCGCAGGTGAGCAGCGCGGTGGCGCGGCTGCTGGGCGCGCGGCGCGGCGCCGGCCGCGTGGACGCCGCGCTGGACTCGCTGCGCCAGCTGCGGCCCGCGCGCCCCGCGCCGCCGCCGCACCCGCCCGACGACTTCGGTCGGGACTCGCTTTATGTCATCGCACCGCACGCGTATTGTCGCATGCCGTGTAGCTAAAAATTCCCATTCCGTCTTCAAATGCATTTCAAAGAGGCGTCTGTCGGCCGACCGACTAGTTAGTGGGCTGTCCGTCTGTCGGATGTTTTTAACCGCCTTCGAGTCCTCCGACGACGTTTACCCGTTGCTAGCCAACGATAACCATCGGACCGACTCTTAACGTAGCTTCCGAAGCACGAAAACGCTCATGAAAATTTGCCACTAGCGGCCACCCGGCCGACCGCCGACTGCGCCCGAAGTCGCTTAAGTATCTGATCTTCGATGCGTCGAGGCTGCGAGCGCTTCAAATATACGAACGAAGCTCGTTCCTGCCGTCGCATGCCAAATATTTTACATTGTATAAGTCATCTACACGGTCATTCTGTACAATGAAAATGTACGCGAGTATATCGTTCGGCCCGTGGTCCAATGACGGGTGTGGTGTGGCAGAGGAGTGGTGCGCGGGCGAGGGCGCGGCCAGCTGCGCGGCGGGCGACGCGGCCAGCGCCGCCGGCCTGCCGCGCGCGCACGTGCCCTTCCGCCTCGCCGCGCTGCTTGCCGCCGGTACCGCGCGACACGACCCACGACACGACCACACGACACGATCTCACACGACACTACCTCACATGAATATACCTTTCATCATTGATCCAAGCTTGTATTCCAAAAACGGTCTCCAACGGATGGACTCTAGCCAAGAGCCGTGCATGTCATTTTATAGTACAACTAATATTGTTATCACTATACCATCGTAACAGGATAGACAGAGACCGAATTACACATATCTCTATCCTTCTCCATCTCCAAATCTGACATGCTTCATTCTACATTTATCGCTCTATTCACATACACTTTGCTTATATGTTAATAAAAAAACAATATTTCCGTAGACTTAGCGGAATCTTTGATATCTACATGGCTGGACGAGCTGACGTCGTGGCTGCGGACGCAAATCTTCGTGGTGTTCGAGCAGATGTCCTCGCAGGGGCCGGCCTCGGACGGCGCCAAGGAGAGACTGAGGCAGTTCGAACCGGACGAGACGTGTGCTATACTCGTTGCCAAGATACCCGGTATGTTTCTTAAACCCTATTTTTATTGTTCCACTGCTGGAAGTGAAGAAGATCTTCTCATTATAAGAAGGTTTTTGTCTAGTCATTTTGTTCTTGGCTGTCTTTACTCCCATACAACAGAAAAGTAATATCTATGATTTTGTTACAGGCATATACATTTTCGGCGAGGATAAGGTGACGGAGGCGGCCCGGCTGCTGGTGTCGAGCTTCAGCCACAAGGAAGTCAACAAGGACGTGATATTCCGTGCGATCGATATCTTCGCCATTCACTTTAAGAAATCCGCCGGGTTACGGAACCCCTCTTTTGATAACAATTGAAGAACTAATAAATACCTTAAAAGCACGATTCAATAGACGGATAACAGATGGCGCTCTACGTAACCTTGAGCTGTAATTCATGAAAACATCTAAGATTGCTTTGATTGGTATATATAATGTATATCGGCGATATGAAATAAAGAAAATTCACCATTCGTTATTTCCGCCAAAATGAACTCTTCCAGAGCACCCTTCGTAAAACCGATAAAACGAGAGTTCTATTCCCGTGCCGAGTATCTGGATCTACACTTTACAGTATTTGCTACTTGTTCGCAGTCCTAAAATAAAAACAAGTAGATGACTGATGTAGCTACCAACATGAATTTACTCATATGTATGTAAAAAACTCGCCCGGTTTTTCCTCTACATTGCAGGTCATTTTTCTTTATGGTATCCGAAGCCAAATATTAATAAGTTAATGTTAATATTCAAGTAATGTAGTGTATTATAAAATACAAGATATTCAATGTTTTGATGTTTATTGTCTTCCGTATTTCCAATTCCATATCCTAAAATTTCCAAATGTATTTCAATATGCTGACTGACATATAACTGGCAACAGGCTGGTATTACCATTGTACCCACACACCTACATAGCCTACATAGTACTACATACTGGCAGTCTACCAATATTGAAATGTAGAAATATGATCTTAGAAAGAATGTATACTTAGATATATTTTTAGTAATGATACGAGTTGACAATCATGGGCTACTTGCTTGTCATAACTTCTGTTATTGATAGTGATGCTGATGTTAAATACCATTAATAATCTAATACCATGGGACTTTCTTGTTTTACTATAAAAAAATTCGTTTCCCATTGACAGAGTATAATCTTATATGCTCCATCTTAGACTAGACTATACTTTTAAATAGAATATTAATAATCTGTGATAGTAAGCGAACGTATACGTCATACGTCACTTTGACTTTGTGTCATTAAATGTACATGGAGATCTATTCTTTAAAGGTTCATTTATAATATAAACGGGCTCAAATATTAAAATAATGTAAGTAATTTACTCTAATTATATGGTATAGCATAAAATACGTAATTCTCCAAATTACAAAACAAATTAAAATATTTCTTGCAGGTCTAAAGTTACGTTTAAAATTACCTTGACTTCGGATCCTAAGCTCCCGTTTAAAGTGTAAGTTATATCAAAGTTACTATTCTTTCATTGTCTCGACGTAACTTCAACGTAGCATGTATTCAATTATAAAAACAATTCCAACACCATACTGTATGCTAAATTGATATTAGTTCTTTTTGGTAACAGATGCTGAAGCTGCATTTTCTACGTTGAAGTTACATCGTGACTTTTATAATGGCATCGGTAACAGTCGACGGCCACGTAGAGAAATTGCAAAACTTTATTGATTTTTGCCTCTTGAGCTCTTGGCCAGAAAACACCACAGATCCTGCTGATGTGGAAAGAAGACTCTTCGATGCTCAGGATATAGAAGAAATAGTGAAAACCAAGGACATAGAATTCAAAAAAGAATTTTTAGTATATGAACATAGCAACCTTTCCTTAAAACTCTGCCTGGCCGATCCACCTAAATATATTCTGCGGAAAATCATAAACTCAAATGTTGCCGTTAGTTATATGGATGAAGCTTTCAGACTATTTCAAAACATATTTTCAGAAGAGAGACTAGTTAATTCCTTGGCAGAGTTGATGGTGACGGCAGCCTCCACTGAAACTCTACTTCGTAACATGCCAACCACTCTCCCCAAGCATGAATTGCTTGAAGTCAATAGCAACTTTCTTTTGTCTGAAATAACAATGTGTGAATCCCTTCCGGATCTCATCGAGATGATAAAACAGTCTGATCAACAATTGATGGATTTATTGGTGACTTGTTTGTTAAAAGACAGCGTAAAGTACGGGAAGGGTGTAGATAAAATGGTGCAAGGTTTTGAGCATGTAATGGCTTGCAAGGATAGCTCCGTGAAGAACTTTTGGATCAAACTGTTCAATGTCGAGGACACCAATTTTATTGACATGTGTTTAAAGCATGACATTCTTTGTCAAAAGATTTTTGAAGCATTCCAAGATAGCTCTGAACAAGTGAAAGTGTCTATGCGACGATCTTTTGTGCCTTTCACATTATATGAACTGGAACGTAATATTGAAAAGATTTCGAAAAATAAGATATTGAAATTAGATTTAAGTAGTCATATCAGTAACTATACGAAATTTAAAAATTTAGATATATCAGATTGATATATGAAAGTTATAGTACAAGTAATTGTTATTTATAATGTATGATTGTCATGTATGGTCCTTATTAATGTGTATTGTTTGATAATATCCACAATAAATGACATTTAAATAAAACAGAGATAACATTTTATTTGTTCCATACTTTTGAATGTTGTCACACTAAGACCATCGAGATGTGTTATTTGTCTTTGTTATAGACAACCATACGGGAAGCTGGTCGACTGTATATTTAAAAGATCGTGGGTTATTCCTTGTTTTCAACTCTGTGATGACTATAGGAAACGATCAAAATGTGCTCCAATTATTGTGATTGGTTGTAGTCTCAGCGTGCCCGAAGCCACTCCGTTCACGGCGGTGCTGAAGTTTGCCGCCGAGGAGTTCCGCGTGGAGCCCGCCACCAGCGCTATCATCACCGACGACGGCATCGGCATCAACCCGCAACAGACGGCTGGTCAGCTAAGTTTTTTTTTAAACGAGTAAATGGGTAGTTATGGCCTTTAGCTATAATATACATGACGGCCTAATTCTGGTACTACAGAAAATACATCAACATGTTTTACATCAGCATGGAGCTA
>DWDX01001175.1:0-20100 GCA_018245675.1 Agara michaeli | reverse complement strand
GATCTGTCAAAATTATGGCAACAGTGGCCCTAGCACGAACTTCTAGCGACGAAGTATTCGTACGGTAAATGGTAAAAAATGTATGAAAAATGTACAGCGCCCCTATCGTGCGTAAAAAGAACTAATTTTGCGAGCACGAACCACATTACAAATTTTCTAGCGGCTAAGTTCGTGTAAGCTCTGGTAAAGTTCGTGCCGCGCAACAGAACTAGTTACAGTAACGTCATTGATCAAACGCTGCCCAAATATTTGGTCGAGCAGTTCGTACGCAAAACGCACGCTGTTCATGCGTCCGTCCACGTCACACATCCATACACACACACATAATGGAGTGATATTCAAATGCAAAACTCGAAAATCGTCGTGACGAGCACCCCACGAATTATAATTGCACACCGTATAATAGTGTCTTCGTAAATACGTTCACAATGGACTTATGTCACAGCCCTAATTTGGTTTACGAGCATAGATTAAGATCAGGAGAGATGGACCTACGTATATTACGAGCGCTGTTACAGTCAGATCCGGGTTTTGTGTTTTTTAATAATAATATCTTTGGGACGAAACCCACGGCATCTGTTCCCAAACCATATAGAACCTGTTATGGAAAGAACTCTTATGGAAAGAAAGTCTCATACTTCATTTTACAGTCAGCTATAGGACAAACACATTTTTTAAATTTTCGCGCAAGCCCTGAATGGAAATCGAACCTGCGCCTCACAAATAGCGAATCCAAAACGTATTTTCTTTACTTTGTTATTTACAATGTACGTATTCCAATAGGGTTCCGAGGTCCGTTCACTAACACTAACATTAAACGTAAAAAACCTACACCACAATTTGTTCAAGTGGCAACCCTACATCCACACGCGCTACGCGAACTGGGTCACAGACCCAATTGACTAATGAATGTACGGGCCACCTCTGTATAGGTCCCTGATCTGTACCCCGTATCATGCAGGTCGCGTATGAGCACGTCCTGTGACGTCACTGACACAGCAACCTTGGATATTCAATCAGTTAATAACAATATCTGGAACAATAACACGCGGCTATCTGAGCAGATGCTGGTTTAAGAGTTTTATTCTATCACGGGGCTTGCAGCATTTAACAGTCGTGACAGGAAAATATTCCCATTATATTAACAGGTGACAAACAAACATTTTTTATTACACCTAGAGACAAAGTAAACAAAAGCGCTCATCAGAAATGTCTGTGCTGAATTGGAATCGAACTCACGCCCTCCGGTTCACTGCTGTCATCGGCAACTGTACTAAACACGCTATTAAAAACCAATACAAAATTAATGGTAACTATAATTAGGAGTGTTTTTTCCCTGTTTTATCATCCAAATGATATTATCTCATTCCGCAGACGAGACGCCAAGGTGAGACCGGCTTGTGACCGTTTCCCAGCGCGCGGAAAACTGGACCGGACGCACGCTGCATCCGACCAGGAACACGGACGTGGGCATTTAGAACTGGGAAGAGAACGCAATATGACACCTGCGCGATGCCACTTGCAATACCTATGCAATATAACCTGGACTATATATAGATTTTGTATTGCTGTAATTGTGTAAGAATTTATGATAATTTTAATTTAGTTAATTCATAATGTTAATTTTAATGTCTGGAATTCGTATCCGTAAAATGCAAAATAGACATCAATAATAAAAATAAATGTGACGATTTCGAAATGACGTAAACAAAAGTAGGCACCGAGAACAAATATTTGTGTGATGTTCATTTGTATTTTCTGCGTGTGTCTGTAATACATGTGTTTTATAAGTATTGTATAGTACGTATATATGTAATTTATCAGCTGTCCGATCACAGTACAGGGCCTGGCTAGTTTGGAATCATATGACCGTGTGCAAGGATGTCCCAATATACATTGCAAAATAAAGATTTGAAGCTGATGGGGCCATTTCAGCAATACTGTATATTTCACGACACTATTTTACGAAACTCGTTACACTATTATTCAAACTAGTTTCGTTAAATTAATTATAACATGCGCGCAAGTGGTGTTGTAACGTGAATTCGGTATGTGCGCTCATCTCTCAACAGCGCCCACCGGACGCGCCAAAACAAGTACATATTTAAATTTAAAAAATGTATCGCAACCATTACAAATTACTAACATATTCACACAGAAGTCAACCGTTAAGTACATCGTTGTAAATATTGAAGAATTACTCTTCAATTATACGAAACTTGAAAGCGTATCACCAGAGTGTCGACAGTATTAGACCTTGGCTGTAAAACCACTTCACACACAATTATATACCTTAAGCCCAACGCAGTATAGTTTGGACTGCTTTAAACCGCTTTATTTACCCCCTAATCGAGAATCTGTTGCGATCAAAGTGAAGCTCAGCGGAGCGGGTAGCGGAATAGTTTTACGGAGTATAAAATATTTTCCATATTAAAGTCACAAAAAATAACGATGGAAAAATATTCTTGGGTATCGTAAAATCGTTTGTTTAAAGAATATCGGAAGTTTCACTGAAATAATTATTTATCGGGTTTATGCACTCGTTATGTCCGATAGACTGAGAGCTTTGCAAAATATAGACATTACATACTTCTAATTCACATACTTGGCCTCGCGGTCGAGTAGTTAGAAAATCCGATTGCAAAACCGGAGGTCATGGGTTCCATTCTCATCCAGGACAAACATTTGTGTGATGAGCACATTTGTTTATTTGTGTCTGGGTGTAATAAAAACATCTATATAACTATTATATTGTGTGTATATATGTAAGTGTATCAGCTATCTGCAAACCCATAGAACAGGCATTCAATTGCCTAATTTGGAATCGGATAGCCGCGTGTGGAATGTTTCCAGCTATTATTATCATTGCACCGCTGTTACCTCTCGCAAATTCGGCCGTGTTTTTACACGAGAAAGGCGAGATGAAAAGAAAAACATTTCAACAGGGCACTCGACACGAGACGTGGCATTAACGATGCAAAATTAAATACAATAATTCCATTCCCCAAAACGTTTTATGCTTATTTTATATGGCGCCGTTAATTCTTAATGCGGGGTCGAGTTATGACACTTGAACGAACCTTTGCATAATGAGTGTATTTGAGTTAACAAAGAAAGAAAGAAAAACGTATTCATTACGCGAGTAAAAACAAAAGTAGAGCAAAATATTCATATGACAAAAAATATTAAGAAGAAATAATACAATAATGATCCTGCGTAAGGTATTATTTACATGTGAGGAAATAATAAAACTAAGTTATTTTTAAAAATCTTATTTGCCATAGTTACTGTCTCTTACCATACTAAACGTGGTTTAAGGCATGTTGCCAGGTCAGTCCTGGTTGCATCGTTAGATAATAGGGTCAAGCCCCGTGCGAGGCTTCGAAGGTGTTTAGAAACATCCGGCAGACGGTCGGGCCACTATCCCCAATCCCCGCCAATCCACGTTTCATTTTACGATACACACACAGGCTAATTGGTATAAACGTCTGTCAGCTTCACAGTTGAATAATATGACACTTGCTTTAAGCCATTTAAGGTGACAGTTTATTATTCGTCGTGCACTTCCTTGCATCGCGTCGACATTACCAACGTCGCGGCAGTGCGCTCACCAATAATTCGGTCTCAATTAAATATCAATCAGTCGCGCCAAGTGTTAACGTATTCATAATTTTCGTTAATCGCGTTCCGAATTTAAACAACCTTGCGTATTTAAATGACAAAAATTCAAAACGCAAAGGAAAAAACATTTATTTATCAACACGGCTACCACTCGCGATTTTGCGCATGATATATGTATTTCTTTCTACATATAAAGGCTTTGAAGTAGTGATGAGTACTATTGATAAGAATCGCAGCGTGCAGTTAGATAGCCTATAACCTTTCGCAATGATTGAGCTATCAAACGCAGAAAACTTTATTCAAATCCGACCGGTAACTCTAGAGATTAGCACGTACACACAAACAAACCGTAGCTTTATATGTTAGTACAGATTTTAATAAGTACATGTTGTTTACAATAACCTCCGACAGTCGCGGCGTTCTCTTGATTTAAGTTTTGATTAAAAAATAAATAATTAAAATGCACAAGTAGGTTCATTGACCGATTTTAACCGTGACAAATATTTTTTCTGCGTCAGTAAGTAAACTTATAAAATATAACGTAATTAAGTTATACATAATATATACTATATACGTATATCAGCCATCTGGTCAACAATGTGCAGGCTCTGTTTAATTTGGCATCGGATAGCATGTGTGAAAATGTCCTAATATATTATTATCGTCCATAAAAGCAGTAGTTAGATTATATTACTTGGTGTGCAATCCGCTAAGCGTGTCAATCTATGGAAAACCATATTTACAATATTCTAACCTATAAAGGCTATTTATTTCCATAAAAGGCAAAAAATTCAACGCAAGGAAATCGTACAAAAACTATTTTTTTCATTATATCAATCAACAAAAACTGTTTTCAATTTGAAAGAAACGGAACACTTATTATCTTTGTCCCACATCTGCAACTGAAATGTGTTATCTGTCAGATTGACATATGTCATTTACGTTTGACAGCTAATCCCGCGTTCCATTTACCGTGGCAGACGCTATCACTGACATCTCACTCTAATACACGAAAAGACACGAGTACATTCGGATAGTGTAGGTAATGAAATCATAATCCTAAAATCATTTGGATAAACATCGCATTACCATAAGCATAACTGAATATGGCTGCAACCTGCATTTTAAGTCCCCCTGCCGGGGATACAATACACTACGTTGTTGCAGACGTAGGCAAATTGAACATAACTAATTCATTCAACTAAAATCTCTTAAGATCAATCGATTGTAATGTTTTAATAACTCGAAGCATGCCGCAGAACACTCGCGTGTAAGATCAAAATGGATTTATCGTCCACAAAACAATGGGCATGAGCTGACAGTTCATTACCGGCGGTAACCGGCGCGTCCGGTCATATGTCACCAGCGCCGCCATTACCGGCCACTGACAGTCGATTCCGCGTCGCCTCAAGAACGTAAAATGTCAATTACAATAGTGATCTCTTCATCGAGAAGGCCAGGGACGCGCGGGCCATCAATGTCAAATCATCGTTAATTATTGCCGGCTTTTTTCGGAAACAATTGCACGAGGATATAAACGAAAGGTCCTCTGATGAGCCTCGCTGTGATGAATGGGTTTTACTTTTGTTTTTTGTTACCCAAAATAGCACCGTGACTCATACCGCTCGAGGAATTGCAATGCACTCTAGCTGTTTATGTGAACTAATATTTAATAGCTCAAACTAACGTGCATATTTAAAGTTTGTGCATGTTAAAATAACGTATGTCATTTCTCCAGTGTCCAGTTTTGCAAACGAAAAAAGATGGTCAATCAAACAGTCATTATTATTTGACTGGCTAATAGTCTAGTGGTTAGAGACCCTGACTGCTAAACTAAACGGGAGGGCGTGGGTTCAATACCCACCCAAGATAAACTTTTGTTCGTTCTGTGTCAACACGTAATGAAACTACCAATATAACGATTGCATAGTATGTATATTTCGTTTGTCGATTATCTGGTCACCGTACAGGGTCTATCTAGTTTCGGATCCGACTATATTGATTTATATGCTTGAAAATAATTTCAAACTTGAATCAACGTTTTTACTCGCAAGTGGATCACAGCGCGCAACAACAAATCGCACCGCGTCCCGGCGGCTGCAAGCCCGCATACGCAAGTGCGGTGACATTTGGCAGGCGACGCGCGTCGCTAACAAGGAATACTCGTTCCCACGCTCGCTACTACCGCGACGCTAAACCTCACTCTTATATTTGATTCGTTCATTCATTCACTCATGTAACGGTCATTTACGTTCCGCATTTGTGCCTTCTTGAATGACCGATCTACATTTCATTGCATTTCCATTATATCACAAATTTAAGCGATCAGACAACCGTACTAAACATAAGGGCACATAATATTACACCCGAAAACAGAACAATCGTACACATAACGCGAGCATTTGTGTCCGGATTGGAAATCGAACCCACAACCCTCGACGGAAAAACCTTAACTAATCTATAAACAAGAGCGCAGTCAATAGCCAAATGCCATTTTGAAAATGTCGATCAATTTTACCTATAAAAGTGTCTAGTCGTGACACATTTTAAAGGCCCCGTACCCTCAACTCTAAAGCGGACCTTTCCTCGTACTCACCGCCCAGTCTAAGCGTGCATATTCACGCTCCGAACACCGATAACCGCTGTTCCCACGGCCGACCACTACACCACCGAGACATTTGTTACTCACAGAACTTTACTACTCACGATCACGATTAACAGTGTGATTTTCTCGTATCACACAGACGACATTGTTCAAATCACGGTTAAAGCCGTTTACCAACTCTACTTTAAAACAAGGAGTTTCAAAGACCTGGTAAGTAATATTTAATTGATGTAGAACCGACAATGGAAGTAAAGAAGCAGTCGCGTTAGTGGCCGCCAATAGTGACTCAGCATGCGTTAGCTTTTACCACTAGCGGTAGTTGATGCAGTGTGCGGCGGGGCTAATGCGAGTCGCAAGTCGCATCGTGGTCGGTCCGTAGCCGCTACGGTTAGAACGCACTAATATCATTGTTTACCGGCGCGTTCTATGCACGATCGGGCACAGATTATAAAGATCCAGACGCCATATTGGGCTTGTCCCACAATAAGCCAATTAGCGGGCGAAGGTTTCGGTGCTACAGTATTGAGGTCGGATTAACTTTTGACCTGTGACTCTCACTCGTAAGTCTAGCGTCAGCAATACACCGTCCTTCTGAGTCCTGGGTCTTTTCATAGGACATATTATGATTCAGTTCAAAGTTTTACATACATAGTTTAATATCCATACTAATACTACAAGTGCTAATGTGTTTGTTTGTGTGTTTGTTCTTAATAACAATGATCCGATTCCAAATTAGACAGCTGAACGCCTGCGTCATGTTAACCGGACAGCTGATAAACATACATATAAACATACGAAATAATACTTATATAGATATTTTTATTACGCCCAGACATAGAGCAAACAAAGGTGCTCATCGCACAAAAGTCTGTCTTAGTTGGGAATCCAATCCACGACCTCTGGTGTTGCAGTTCGGGTCTCTAACCACTCGACCACGAGGCCAGTTGAAATTATTTGTTATTCTGTTATTCAATAGGACGGTTATATGCACAATGCATGTCTGTCCGTCTGTCCGTCGCATTCCTCAAACGCTGGCGGCCTAGAAAGTGTAACAGGACGGGGCGCGGCGACAGGATTCCTGAAATGTGACAACGCTTCCGGATTCCTTAAGCCTTCGAAACTATTTACGTATATTGAAATTTGTAAAATGACGGTACTCTGAAAACTTGTGTTGTCTTGTTCTTTTGTAAACAAACTCTCAATGTGACTTACGGCGCGTTCATTCTATTGCAATCATTAATTATCAGCAATTACATCATTATTAAAAAATTCAGTAATCGTCTTCGAAATAAGGAGGTTCCCAATTTATTATTAATTAATAGATTTGGATTATTTTTTGAATGATATAGGTAGGTACTTCCTATTTGGTCCCTTTAAGATTGAAAATAAAATACCACCTTTAACGAAAAAGTTGTAGATACAACCTTGTATCGAACTTACAACTGAGTTATGTATTTATGAGGAATTTATGGACGTCAATTAATCCATTTTAAAATCATATCAGCGCACAGTTTTTTTTTCAGTAACAATATCAATTGCTTATTCTATGTAGAATAAAATCTGCAAGGAAAATCCCAGCAATGCTTATGAGATAAGGAAATTGGTGTTCATAATGTTTAAAATAAACACGATCGCATTTAATGAAATGCATTTTCGTTGCTCGTTAAGAATGAATTCTATAGAACTATTTTTTTATCGATCAATCATATTTTTTATTACTGCACTGTATAAAGTAATTTTCCACAACATTTGTTCATTAAATATGCTTGTGTTTTTTATCGTTGACTAGCAATTCCCGCGGTGTCACCCGCGTAGAATATTATTATTCATAAATTATAAAATATAACTCGTATTACAAATATACATAAATTTAAACTTACAGGCGTGATGTTACGTTTACGTTTAAACTTAGGCCAATTTGTAAGCATACAAATTTCAAGCAGGAGTGAATATCTCCGTGATGCAAAGCTATCTATAAAGTCCTCGTTCCAACGGCGCAAGTTCCATCAAAATCGGTAAAGCCGTTCCGAAGATTACCGCAATCAAATAAACAAACAGATAAGATAATTTTTAAAACGGTCGGATGCATACTGGCAGCGTTGAACTCCTATGGACTGAAGAAAACACATTTATTATGATATAATAGACAGTTCAATTTTATTTATATGTAAACATTGAAACACCTTTATTTTTTACGCCTCCTGTTGTCAACAAGTTATTTACAAGTCTCAATGTATTTACGTAGATAATATTATGCATTATCAACCGAACCAGAATCGGTCGTAACGCTCTTGGGATTTTAAACACGTCTTAACCGATCCTAAACTAGACCCAGCACAGAAAAAAAACGCGTGCTAGTGAAAATCGAATTTTTCATATTTTTCGTCTTAACTGCATTTGACATACGCATTCATTCGCTCCTTTCATTCCTCATGCAGTCAGCGACTCACTTTTTATATTCGGATACACGTACTCGCATCCCCTCACAGTCGGATAATCAGATAACAAGAAGAATGAATGATAAAATGTAACATGAATGATTTATATGTAATACATATTACATACTATATTTTAAATAAAAAACTACACTCATACTACTGTACTGGCAAAACATTGAAACTTTAAATGTCATTAAAGCGACTTTTTAAACGAATAAGCTTTCAAACATTTTCAATGCCGGCAATATATTATGACACCGGTTTTAAAGTTGATACTAATTTTCACGGTTCGCTCAGGCCGACCGCATCTAACCACCGTTAAAAACCGATCAGATGACCGCAGGCGACAATAAAAGTTCCATCAAGATCGGTCCAGCCGTTTAGGAGATGAATTCACGAACACACACATTAGTGTTTTGTAATGATGATAATCTACGATTACGTTAACGGCTCGGTTGATTCTTAATCCACTCACATCTGTCCTTCCATAGACAACTGATTAAAAATCTTCGAGTTGTAGATGCCAATATCTGAATGAAACCACACTGTACCGAGTAATGCAATTGGGATTCTAGTCTTGTAATTACAACGTTATCAATGTAACAGCTCATTGAGATTCCCTCGTGGACCCTGGCCGCTTGCACATATTAATGAACGTTTAGCGTTCACAATTAACTTGGAGAATAATGCATTTTTCTCTTGAACTACACATTAATGAAAATACCTCAGTGTTTAGCTAACGAACAATTATAACTAAAAAACCTATACAGATAAAAAACCAATAATTGAAAGTTAAGAAAAAAAAAATTGCTAACGTCATTATAATATGAATGTTGTACTTGTAGAAAATTTAATTGAGATCGTCGAATAGAATACAGGTTAAAAATATAAGGGAGCATTTTAACTACTGTTTATTGCTACCAATTACATGTTACACCTACTTAGTATAAAATTGCCTATGTACCTGGAAAAATGAATGAAGCTGGACTAAAATTACATGTTTTTTTTTTATATATATACCTACGACTAACCAGTAAGTGGCTAGCAGAATTAATCAACGACAGACCTGATTTACAAACAAACGTTTCCGATAAACATTTTTTCCTGCCGCACTGGCCGCTGACAATCCGATCGTCACGCGTTCGGAGAAAAAAAAAACAATCGTATCTGACATCAATGTACATCTAATGGATACGTGTATGGAATTTTGATTATTACGCGAAAATACGCTTGAGAAATAGTTTACACATGACGATACGTAGTAATGATTGGATCTCATTCCAAATTGGGAGGTGATATGTCTGCGTTACGATAACCGGAAAGCTTATAGGGAATATATACGAGTACACTTTAAGATATTGTTTCCTTTATTATTTACTAGTAGCCCGCCCCGGTGTCGTCCAGGTTGAAAACTAATCAATTTTGTTGCGCGAATTTTATTCCGCGAAACTCCAAAGATATTCATTCAAATTATTTACTGTCGAAGCCAAATATAGTCTCATTTAAATAATCGACATTAGTTTGTTTAGACGAATATTAAAATAATATCAGTTAGAGCTTCACAAATTTTATTATTTGCGTGCAAAATTTGCAAGGAAATGCACAATCTTTGTTCTGGACGGGTGAAGAATCCACGAGATCCGGTTTAGCAGTCGGGGCGTCTTCAACAGACCAAGAGGCCGGTCAAAAAGGCCCCTAACGGTCACCCGTCCGATCGTTGCTTAACTTCACATATCGTTTGCAATTCGCAACCGTGTCAGGGCCACAAGCGCTTTGAGTGTATAAAACATGATTGAAGTAAAGTTAGTATGTCCTTGTGATCGGTATGCGGTAATTATGGACGGGGGCGGAGGCGCCGGCGCAGGTGGTCGGACTCCGGCTGTCTTTTGTTACTAATACATAATATATAACATGTGCTTCTTTGCTACAAGTGATTTGAAATTCAATTGCCTTTATATTTATTACTATTTATTTTATTCTTTAGCACTTTTCTTTATGTCTGCACTAAATTCTCACCGACCCCAAGGGATGTCTGGTAGAGAATACAGTAGGTAATAAGTTCGTCCACTGTGCAAACAATAAGGTATTTATAAAAAAGATATACAAAATAAAATGTAGATATATTGCTCTTGCAAATTTTGAAACAATACTTTCTACATACGAGTATCCGAACCATCCGACCATGCCGTTCCTCATATTTACACCAATACCCTCTTTTACACAGAACCGTACAAAGATTGAAAAATATAGATAGCATACTGTAATTACGACTTCGCCTTTTGTCAATAACTTCATTACGGGGAAGGAAAGTTAAAGGAGTGTCGCTTCCTAAGCTGATAAAAAATTATCTTATCCAAATCCAATTCCGACCATATCGCGATAGTAATAAAGTTTAAAATCATTAAACGCAACCGTCTTATACAATTCTGAAAATAACCCGGGACACGTGTCAAACGAAATTCAACTTAAAGACCCAAGACGTAGAGTTTTCACTACATTGCGGATGAGTTTACTACACCGGAAATACTACGAATGATTCAATATTCGCTGAAAATGAAAACTGAATCAGTTGTGAACAAGTGACTTTACATCTAAACAACTAGTAATAGGTACTGATTCAAATGTCGCGTAATCTACTGAGTACTATTCTTCAGTAGAACTATATTATATAGGAAACTAGCTTTTGGCCGCGAATACGTCCCGCGCATATATTATCATACATATAAACCTTCCTCTCGAATCACTCTATCTATTTAAAAAAACCCGCATCAAAATCCGTTGCGTAGTTCTAAAGATCTAAGCGTACATAGGGATATAGGGACAGCGGAAAGCGACTTTGTTTTATACTATGTAGTGATTAATGCATACATACAGGCACCCGTATTTTCGTTGATGATTTAACATTTAAAAAAACATAGGTATTGATAAGTGTTCTGGCAACATTTAATTTTTATGGTAAAATGAAATTGTCCTGGCAACATTGTTGTATGAGTTGCGATTGTCTACGTGAATAAGCCACTGCTCCGGAATTAGTAATTTTATTTCAAAATCAATAGTTATCAAAACAATAATAATAATAATTGAGACAATAGCACATACGCTATCTGTGTCCCAATTAGTCAATTAAACGACTTTATTATTGAAATCGAACAGCAGGTAAAAGTACATTTATACATATTTTATATATGTATTATACAACACTTATATAGATATTTTTATCACGCCTCCATTATGTGCCCTGAGGTGTGTGATATCAGCCTATCCGCACTCGGTCAGCGCGGTAGACTACCATGTTTAAAGTTTTTCAAATAAGAGTAGACTCCTATCCAGCGGTGGAACAATTAGTTAGTATACATTTTGCTATAAATAGACGACGTTGTCAGAACCCTTGTAAAACTTTTGTCTCTGTCTATACCTATACGAAATTAGCGTGACTTCATAATGAATGTATGCGCACGATAAGTGGAGATATAGAAGTCGTAAATACACTCATAAAAAGTAACTTGTTAGTTTTAACTCGTTTAAATCTTTATCATAACGGAATTTAGTGGTATCTCCCGAATGTAGTATTGATTTTAGTAGCCAACATTGCGACAGTTTATCGACATAACGCTAATAAAACGTTACAACAGCCGAAGGTCAACACAACGCGCGTGGCTCCATCTCTTGCGTAATAGCACGAACTAAACAAAGTAGATGAGGGCATGCTGAGTGTTCGGTATTCCAAGCATATGTGAAGAATATTTCCTATCTACAATGTTTGTCGCTTAGATAATAATAATAACAATTAGGACAATTCCACGTACGTCTCTATTTCCAAATTAGTCACTGAAATGACTGCCTCGTGGTGGCCGGGCAGCGGATAAACAACATTGTGATTTTAATTTACACTACTGGAAACTGTGTACGGCATTCGATATTCAGTTGCAATCCGTACGTCCCACAGCTGGGCAAGAATCCTCGCTACAAACTGCCGGAGAAAGAGGGAGGCAGAGAGTGAGTTTCGTACGGAAAATTGTAGCGTATTCAATTGGTTAAAAATAGCCCAATTCAGAACTCGATTAAGCTGTTCGATCAATTGATATCCCATTCCGATGATCGAAAGGGGCCAGCGGAGTATTATCGATAGATAAGATTATCTGTTAACAAACGTTTATTAAAGCATGAGTGGACTTTATTAGTTCAAAACGAACATTCAGAATTTATTTACTAACTGTTGCACCAAAATCGGGAATTTAGCAAGCCCTCAATTCTGATTTTAAACAGAGTAAAATGTCTACCCATTTTTAGTGCCTGATTCAAATTTGGCGGACTTTAGAAGAAACTTTCATCCAAATACGTTAAAACACATTTCTTTATTCAAAATCAGAAATCTGAATACTAGTTCTTGAATCTCAGCGGATTATAAACAAATTTTCAACTCCTAAATAACATCGTTAGAGGGTGAAACATCAAAAACAAATATAGCAACCTTCAATAAAAATACCATGTTTCTATCTCCAGTGTTTAGGCTCTGTGATGATAAATCAGTCAGTCATATATTTGCATAGTAAATGTATCAACATAATATGTAATAATATTATAATTAATATTTTTTTTTATATATTTATAGGCCTCACCGTGCACAGGGCGACGCCGGTGTCGAGTCTGTCCAGGAAGTTGTCTGCGTTGATCCTTAGCTCCGGGTAGAGGACGGTCAGCCACTCGGCCAGGTCCTCCTTCATGGCATACAAGTACTCCTCGGAGGACTTGAACGGCCGGAAGGGCCGGGCCTCCAAGAGAACCGCGCCTGCGCTCGTCATGGTGCTGCAGGAATCACTGATTGGACATCACTGGCTCTGGAACAAGAGAACAAAAGAAAGGTCAGATAACATGCGACGAAAACTATGATACGAAGTACATTTGTTTTAGTTTTTGTCTTCTGTGCGCCCCTGTCTGTCTTCTGTCTGTTGTCAGTACCGCAGCCTACGATCGTAACCCACCCCTATGACTACTGGGGTGCTTGCATAATATCTTACAACTTACTCGCTCACATGCCTGAAGATGATATCAATGAGGAGATACCGATCAGTGCTAACACATGATAGCATCATAGCTACAATTAGGCTTATTAGAATTGCGACACCAGCTGCCGGGGTCACGGCCGGGGGGCGGGCGGCGGCGGGAGTCAAGGAATTCGCTGTGATAACAATCTAGTATCGCTCAGTATGTTTATGTCGCAATTAAACTATTTCTTTCTAGGGTTGACAATTTTAAATTAAAAAATAATGTTTACGCACTTTTTTTATTGTTGTAACCAATTGATTGCACAAAATGGTTCTATTCTTGGACAGGAGTACCGTCACGCAAAGGAAAGGTTTAATCATTCTCTAATCCTCCTAAGTCACGAGTTCTGGTTTGTTAACGACGAGGTTTAGCCGGACAACCCATATTTAAAAGGGATAACACATTTTTTAATACCCTTAGATATTTGTTTGACATCGACAATATGAAAGTAAAAAGGGAATGTTTTATTTTAATTGACTTAATGTATTTTGAACAATAACAGATCATTGTTTACTTTCTGCATTCCGTGTCCAAATAAAGTCTAACTTTGCCAAATCCCCCCTACTACGCAACATGCTAAAGATGGGGCACAAATTTTTCACATATACAATAAAATTTACCAAACAAATTGTTGACAACCCTGACATCCGAGCTCACAGAATATTTGATATGTCCAATCAACAGCTATATTTCTCTGAATTAAGACCTTGTTCCTTCTGTCTAGACATATGAAGCGTTTCAATTAACACTGATTCGTTAACTCGTAATTATTGTACACATTTACATTCGCGCCTGTTTCGTACAGGGTTAGGCAGACTAAGCATTTCCAGCAGTAGTAGCCTAGTTAGAACTTCGAGGGTCTGAGTCCAAGTCCTATCACACACCTGTGACTTAACAAAGTTGCGTGCCCTTTATAAATAGAAAATTCAAGATCATCTCGGTAACTGTGAGGGAAAACATCGTAAGAAAACTTTTGCAGCTGTGAGTTCTCGGTAAAATCTTCAAAGCGTGTAAAGTTAACTCGCAACCGGCCAGTGTGGTGGACTATGGCTTTAAAACACCTCGTTATGAAAGAAGGTCGACGACTGAGAAACTGATTTTTTAAAATAGGCACTGCTAAGATTGAGGGAGACTGGTATCCATAGGTTATTCCTAGTTCACTTCTAATCGGAGCACCATAAAGTAATGCACGAACAAACATATGCAATATAAAGCGTATATTGAAATCAGTACTGCGACATATGAAAGGAGGCACAATAAAATGCGATAACAAATAACAATAACAATGTGTACAGGTTAACAAAACGTAACAAAATGGTACGGAGCACGCGAGATCATTGAAATGTGTCGCTTACCCTCACGCTCCGCCGGTCTGACTGTCTGTCTGTCAACTGCAGGGCCGCCACTAACAATAGCATCGGTATTTTAAATTAATCATACTACTATTACAAATGGAAAAGTGTATTTGTTTGTCCTTTAAGTCAAAACGGTGCAACGGATCGATGTTATTCTTGGTATAGAGACAGTTGAACGGTTGGAGAGTGATACGGGCTACCTTTTTTCGCGGGAAAGTATCGAATTGTCACAAGAGAACACGTTTTAATCAAAAAAACACTACAGATGATGTTACGGGTGCAATCATCGTTTGACGTGTGAACAATGCGCGTGAAAGTTACTTGTAATCGAGTATATAGGCAAAGATAAATCCGATCCAGTACCATTTTCTCTTCTATTTGTGAACATATTGTCAACTCTGGCGACGTATCCTTTTTGTTTTTACCTTTTGAAGAACTTTAGGGTTACCAGCAGCTTAAAAGACGAAAGAAAGAAGACGAAGACGCTTTCTCGAGTTGTATTCAAATTTATTACTGCGCACGGCGTTCAGCGCTTTTTATTGCCTTGACTCAAAGGACTGAAATCCATTTAAAAGATTTAGTTAAAAGATTATTAAAATTTATGAATTACGTAAGATTAGAGGGGAGTTTGTCTCGGCATTTACTAATGGTGTCCGACGGTGAGGGGATTAAATATCCGGGTGCATGGCCTAATATGTATAATGCAAGTGTTCTTAACCGAAATCACTAACACTGCTTTTCAGTTCATCTGTGTGAAAAAATTGTGGGAAACGTATACCGTTGATTTTATTTAATAAAATTATCTGCAGGTAGCAACCCTAGTGATGCGCGTGGCTGTCTCGCACCGCTTTCAAATAACTAACCGTGTAATTAGAAGCCAATGGCGCACATCACTCACCACTAAACCGAGCACCACAATCCAAATTATTACAATGTTATAAACCAATAACTATTCAACAAACACTGGCATGTTAGTCTACGGCATAGGTTCTCAAACTTATGTCGTCAACTGCCCACTTTGAGAATGAAATATTTATTACCGCCCCCCTATATTAGCTCATTTTAAATATACCCAGCGTGTTATATGCTCCCTCCCCTCCAAATCACTTTGTCGTCCTCCAATTTTCTCCCTTTACCAAGCAATCAACACTTTACTAAGCAGTGATAGCCTAGTGGTTTGAAATTCAGCCTCCCACTCCGAGGGTCTGGGCTCGATCCTGGCACGTACCTCTAACTTTTTACGTGTGTTTTATAACTAAAAATTTTAATATTACTCGTTATAACGGTGAAGGTAAACATCGTGAGGAAACCTGCACGCATTAGTGTGTGAAGTCTACCAATCCTCACTTGGCCAGCCATTCCACACGGCTGTCCAATTCCAAAATAGGCAATTTAATGTCTGTGTCATGATAACCGGACAGCTGATAAACATACATATATAGACATAGACAGCTATTTTTATTATGACCAGACACAGAACAAACAAATGTGCTCATCACGCAAACGTTGGTCCCGGGTGGGAATCGACCCACGACCTCCGGTGTTGCAGTCAGGGTCTCTGACCACGATGCCGTTCATACGGCCAGTGATAAATATGGACTTTACATTGAATAGGGCTTAGAGAACAGGTAGAACTGGTCAGATGTCGCCGGTCACGGTGGAGCAGCATTGGCCACGGTACTTTCCCGATGATTGCACATGCTGTAACAGCGTTACACGGTTCCAGTTACATTATGCAACCGAGAACAATACGCACCATGTAATATCGCATTACGGAAGGTGCAATTAGAAAACGCGGAATTCTTTTGTGTTTAGAAAAAAATCTATACATTTGAGCCTTCAGTGACTCTACGCTATTCCCGCTTTATAGAATTCATTTTTCGGTATGCATGCATTTCTTTGGAAATGACCCCGCGAATAAATGTACTTTTCATTATTTCTATCCAATTGTTGATTTTGTTTATCACTTATTATATGACCGGTTTAGTCTCAGAAAATCTCTACACATACGAGTAGACTATAGGTAGATTAGATTTGAACTAGATATTCCAATGTTAATCGCGAAGCAACACTAACAAATCCTCAATCCTAATTCCATATTGACTCACTGTCCAAATTCCTAAGCGTTCCCGTAACCGATATATCCACCCACGCATTGTTTGCGCGGCTTATCTTATTTGTTCGATCTAGATTGTTCTCAAGTGGTCAGCAGAGAGTACGAACCATCAAATATTTGCACGAGCAACATTTAAGGTAACATGTGGACAGGGAATTCTTGATGAATCATTACTGACACAGAAAATCCATCATTCTTATTTTAGTGCGCTTACTCAAAACGCCGATTATTTATTATAACTGGTTCAGTTTAGTGGTTAGCCTAACCGTTATCACAAACGTTCGTGTGAAGCGAATTGAGCTATTGACCCGTGGGTCGTAGGTTCGAATCTCGAAATATTTGTTCTGTATTTACTTTAGAGTACAATTATCTAACATACTGTATTCAAAATGTTACATCTTTTTCATCAGTCCGGTTTACATTGTACAGGCTCTGTCTGTATGAGCTTTTAACAACAAAATATGTATCAACGTTCAATCTTACAGAATGCTATAAGTAATAATAATAATTGGGACAAGTCCACGCATGGCTATCAGAATTACCTGCAGAATTAGGCAAAGAAGTTACTGCGTTATTGTAACCGTGCTGAGATACATACATATTAATGCTATGTAATAATTATATCCATATTTTATTACTCCCAGACACAGGACCAAGACATGTCCATGACACAAATATCCTGAGCTGGAATCGAACTCGCGACCTTCGGTTTAGCAGTCATGGTTTACGATTATGATATGACTAACGCTGGTGCATTTCTCAAGAACATCGCTTCGAAGAACACATCGACCTTGTGATTGAGTATGGAACATTTAAAAATAAACCGTGAACATCACCTATAACCTCATTTCGACCATATCGGGGTCGCCACGTGTGATGACGTAACACTTGCTAAAAGAAAACAACAAAATGATTAATAAATAATGTTATATTTAGCTTTCAATAATCTCTGCCTAGCCCATTAAGGACATGGCGTGATGGTATAAAAATAATAATAGCTAGTGCCCGCTCAGTGGTTGAAGTTCCCTCGTTGTTTATTTATATTTAGGTTTGAACTAGGGTGGGTTTATTGCTATTAATTTTGATGTTGTGCAAAATGTTGTGCAAACCTTTAATTTAAGTACATAATATGAAAGGATAATTTCTATGTATCATGATATGCTAATATTTAATTTATGTACTTAGTCGGTGTGCCCTTACTTAAATAAATAAATAAATATCACAATAATTTAGTTTAATTCGACTAAGCCATTATTAAAAAGCAAAGACACGTATTCTTGGAGTTTTGGATTTTGTTGAACCTATTTTAATCCGCCCCTTTTACTGCTGGACCGGGTCTCCTCTCATAGTGAGAGGGATTTAGGTCATAGTCAATCACGGTAGCCAAGCGCGGATTAGTAGACATCACACACGACAAAATATTATACACCTTATAACATCTCTAAGGTGTGCAGGTTTCCTCGCGATGTTTTCCTTCACCGTTATAGCGAGTGATATTGAAATTCTTACTTATAAAACGCATTCTTACTTATAACAAGTCAGAGGTGCGCGCCAGGATCGAACCCGGACCCATCGGAGTGGGATGTTGAATTGCAAACCGATAGGTTGTCACTGCTTTTATTTCACTAAATAATTAATTATGGTCGAATTTCGAGCACTGAGCGAATTAGAGATTTATTAAAATAGATTTCCAACAACATTAGTGATTAATGCATACATGAATGTTAATAACGAATGTTGTCAACAACATTAACGTTGTTTCCTCAAATTGTTCGTAAGCGCTTCGTCGTCAGCGAATTTCCCTGTCCCATGGTGCACACCCAATGACAGTTCTGGAATATTCCGCCAGGGTTGCCACATCCGATCTATACAGTGAAATGGAAGTGTATAATGTCTGTGATTTGATTTGTGATCACGGTACAAAACGTAAACTAACTTTTTTATTATTCTTGTCAGCCTGTCTGTCTTTCTGTTTGTACGGGCTAATTACAGTAATGGCTGAACCGATTTAAATGGGATTTCCACTTGAAGGTAGAGGAGGGTATAGAGCAACATATAGGCCTTTTAACCCGAAATTGCTACGGGATTGCGATTTACCCGGGTAAGACCAAGCGGCAGAGCTAGTCGTTAATAAAATAACAACTCAAATAATATTCATTCAAAAAATTATTACGTATGCGTAAAATGCATTTATGCCGCGACTTAAAAATATTTTGTGCCGTTGATTGTGACAGCCCTAATGACGCAATTAAACATGTAGGCTTATCCGTTGTGACACATCCGAGCCCTTGCGAATACTGTGACTTAACCATTTCGCGTGAAATTTGCAATAACTGTAATAATAACTTTATAACATAAAGTATTTCAAAATGCTAAGTAATTTTTACCTTTTCTTGTAGCGCTATGCAAAGTATTGTAACAAAAGCGCAAAAAACCTGTCCATCAAAGCTGAGGACACATTGGTGGTTCCTCTGTTGTTGCACATGTCCTCTTGGTCTAGTGGTTAGAGACTCTGACGGTTAACCTGCCGTGAGTTCGATTCCCATCAAAGAAAACTATTTGTGTGATGAGCACGTTTGCTTGTTCCGTTTCTGCCAGTCTGCATTTGGCCAGCGTGGTGGTCTATGACCGAAAACCTTCTTACTGTGACAGCTGATCCAGGTCCATGCGTGGGCCAATAAAAAAAGGGTTCGAAAACATCAGAACAATATGTACCCATTGTAGAGAATCGAATCCCCGACCTCCCGTTGAGCAGTCTAGCTATAGAAAAATAATGAGTGAACCATTGACCTAACTCCAAAAGAGTGCCCAGAGGTTTTTTTCCTTCGGCTTTTTTCCTCTCGGTCTACATAGCACCAAAGCCGATGTAAACCCCGGGTCTTGATATATGTGCAATGCTGGGTACCAGAGTCACGGTTT
>DWDX01001174.1:0-20104 GCA_018245675.1 Agara michaeli | reverse complement strand
ACGCCAGATCAAATACGATTAAAAACTAAACTGCTTATTTATTGTTCGGCGGTACGAAGTTCGCCGGGACAGCTAGTACACTCTAAATATCATTAAGCAAAGAATCATACAACAAGGCTGGTCAGTCAAAAAGACCACCTATTTCATAGTGTTGAACTGTAAATGAAATACAATGGAAAAATATGCTTTTACTTTGCAGTTATTATTAGTATATCACTGTATCCAGGTCCCTCAAGGAATACGCAGAGAGCACCGAATGCTAAAAATCTTTCTCTTTAGAGACTTTACCTGTCTTGATTATCGTATTATATACATTATATAGTGCAACATGTTCTAACAACAATATTATAAACTCAATATGTAATAAGTATTTATTCATTGATATTTTTTGCTATTACTGTGTAGATGAAGATTTTATTTATATCATGAAATTTAAAATCATTTTTATAGCGAAATTCTCCTATTAAATTTAACTTCAGGAAGAAGAACGCTTAGCAGAGGAAGTGGAACGTAAGGCTGAGGAGGAACGCAAACGCAAGGAACAGGAAGAGTATGAGGCATTGAAAGCAGCCTTTACTGTGGAGGGAGAAGGGTTTGACGAAGATGATGAACAGGATCAAGTAAACACTCTAAAGATGTTTATTGACTATATTCAGGTATATGAGACTTGCCTATTGTCAATTTTATTTTATTTTGATTGTAATACTAGCTATATTATCTGTATTTATAGATATGTCCAAATTTTATGTTTTACAACTATCTGGTTACTATAGTATAGAAACTGCCTAGTTTGGGATCTGTGGTGATTATTTATCCGCCTTATCCGAGACTATCATTATTATACTAATGAATGTACAAAGCGGAATAAAGAAAGTACTAGAAAAAACCATTCGTACAAGAAAATATTACAGCTTTGTACACAACGCTACATAAAAAATCTTAGTTACCGATGCTTATGAACAATTTCAATTTTCAGGAGCAAAAAGTGGTGTTACTGGAAGATTTGGCAGCTCACTTCAAATTGAAGACTCAGGCTGCAATTGACAGGATAACAGAACTGCAAGCTTCTGGCGAACTGACCGGAGTCATTGACGACAGAGGCAAATTCATTTACATCTCACAAAAGGAGCTTGAAGATGTAGCAAAGTTCATAAAGCAGAGGGGGAGGGTGTCTATTACCGAATTAGCTGAAAGCAGCAATGATTTAATAAATTTGAACCCTGTGGCCGTACCATAGATAGTTAAGAGCTCTCTATCTTGTGTAAATATTTCATATGTAAATAATATATTACGTACTCCATTGTAAAGTGTTGTACAAAAACTATGTGTAGCTTTATTTTTGGCAACTAACTGTCTGTGAGACTAAATAAAACTATATGTTAGTACAAACGATTTATTAAAAAACAAAAATTTCTTAATTATATAACTCATATCCAAACATGTCTCTTCCTTTCTCCAACAATGTTAAAGAGGATTCCTTGATTCTCTCCAAAATCTCCAATAATTTGGCCTTAGTAAATACCTTATAGAGGGCTCTATTTTCGCCAGCAATTATATCACTCAATTTCACTGCCTCCTTGTGACTTTCAACATCGTCAGAGCACTGTAATATTTTTAACAAGAGAATAACAACTTCAGGAATGCAAAGACGTCTTAGAGTTTCAAGCTGCTTAGCCCTTTGTTTTTTCTCATCTTCATCGAAGTTTGGCGATGTGGTACTGTCATTGTCATCTTGCAACCAACCCCCAGGGAATAGCAAAACGTTATACAGCATACTCTTGGTGTGACGAGACTGATGAAGAATGGCATTCTTCCACCGGGCTTTTTGTTGCTCAACCTGCGCTGTTCTCTGCTCGTGGTGAACTTTGTCAGAGAAGGATGCATCGGGAGGTAAAGGAGCTACATCTTTAGGTTGGCCGCTTATGTAATGCCTGTACCAGGTAGCAAATCCTTCCAATGCTTCCAAATATGATTTTAAACACAGATGCTCTCTCAGCTCTGAAGAATTGGTTGGCACTTTTTTTATAAAGTCTGGGAACATTTTGTTAACACTCATAGTACAATTTAATGCAGCATCAGTATTGCCTATGAGTATAAATGTCCGTACCATAGCGTTACTGAGCCAAAGAGCTTCTTCAAGTTGATTTTCAACGAGAGACAGCCACTTGAGGGATGATATTACTTTTTCTATTAACGCCTTGTCCTTCTCAACGGCGGTGGTTTGTGTAATTGTGACATCAATATTTCCATATCCCTCTTGGATGTCGCTTATGGCTTTCTTAATAGCAACTCTGGCAGAAGCTGATACATCTAATCCAGCACTTAATCCCGCTTTCACAACACCCTCCCTATAATCAACTTTATGAATTTTATCCATAAACTCAGCATAGAGGTTGGCTTGTTTTGGCACTGGGACTGTGGATGTGTAATAAGCTATGAGTTCTGGGCACTCCACAGAACCATCAACAAGTCCATTTATTAGCTGGGAGACATATTTCTCCAAAACCTTGTCGCCAACATCATGCTGCGGGTCTTTTCCAATCTGCCTGAGAATTAGCACCAGGTGTGCCAAAAACCTTATAAATCTTTCTTCGGCAGTTTCAAGCCACTCCAAAGAATCTTGCATTATTGTTCTGACATGGCCCAACATGAGATATCTCTGGCAGGTTTGATAATTTGACTCTCTTTTGCCAGCCATTAGAGCCTTTACTGCATTAAATATCTGCTGCATGGATAATTCCTCAACTTGTAACTCTGCCTGCAGTAATTCCAGCACCTCTGCTGGGGTGGTATTTGCTTCAGCTGTTGCATGATGTTCATGCAAAAATTTGTCGACCCTTGTCTCAATTTGCACCCGTAAATGTGCCCACAATAGGTCTTCCCAATTTCCCTGACAAGCGGGAAGAGTACTTTCCAAATGACCACACAAAATTCCAATAGTGGCTCTGTAGTATGTGTTTTCAGACACATTGGTAGCAATGCCTAAAGAACACCATTTCCACAAATCCCTTGAAGAATTACCAGTTATTTCCAATGGAGCTTCTGGATTTTCTTGTGGCAAATAGTGCAATAGCTTCCACCCCTGTAACACAGCGCCACGCCATGCTTGACCAGCTCCGATACAAAGAGAGACTGCCTCATTAAACTTGCCACATCTCACTTCTGTGAATATTTTCTTACATAGATCATTGTCATCCTTTTGATCATCGCTGTGTATGGCTCGTTTCTGGCGCCTCGGAGCATCCGGGTCCATTTGAGTTACCATAGCCTTGCTTTTTTCTTTATTGAACAGGCTGGAGCCAATAAGCAGCTGATGAAGAGTGTTACCCCAATGTATATTATTACTTATTATTGGTGCAGCAGTGTTTGTGGCTTCTTCTTGATAAGCTGCTGTCGCTTCGAGCCAATCCACTAGAAGCTGCAACAGCCTTACTTCAGAATCAGTTTGAAACAATGCGTCAACTAAAGTTTGTTGCGACAGTGTGGGCTCAGTGATAACAGCTTCTAAACATTCAGGATGTTCAACCATCGAATCCGAGTATAAGCAATGCAATAGTTTCCACGTGTTAGCCTCCTCCGCCAGCCAGTAGTTCTGAGCATTGTACCTATTCCAAGGTTCCACGAGCTCAAGGGAGTCGCAACAAACTTGAGCTAACCTCGACAAAGTGTCTAGGACGGCGCTCGAACGGCTATTTTGTATTATTTCAAAGAATGCTTCACTTAATCCGTCCCCAGCGAATCCTCCGTTCGCTAATACCGACGATTCATCCAATACTTGTCGCAAACTAGTGTCGTTGAGATTTTTGTAAATAGAAGTTTCGTTTAAAATTGGTGACAAATTTAAAGTATCGTCCCTTACTAGTATATTCTTGCGGTTTTTCCTCAGCGGCGTATGATGCGCCGAATGAAATTTAAGACTCCTGTCTAAATTCATGATTTTATTCAGCGATTATCAGTATAAAACAAAAACTTGCAATTTATTTACGAAAAAATAACCAACTTCGCGCGCAGAATGCCGACAAAATTGACAATTGACAAATTTATTACACTGCTCCAGAATGTAAGAGGCGGTTTAGGGCACAGATTGAAAAAACGGCTGTGTTCGATTATACTTTTCTTAACAGTTCTAAAAACTTATGTTTTAATTTCTATTTAATGGCAGTAACAGATTTTTCAAAATCAAGTACGTAGTTTTATATACTAAAGAAGGTTTGTTTTCATTAAAGGTCCACCTTATTAGAGACTCATAATTTTGATTTAAGTTTAGCTCAAAGTACATTACTACTATACATGGACGTATTATATTCCATTCCATTTTGAAGTTGAAGATTGAGGCGCGTTAAAAGAGAAACGTTCAGAAAAATAATATTCGTTTATATTAATACCGTAATAGTGGTAAATTCGCATTTAAAATGAACATATTATGTTTTTATGTTAAGAAACTAGCAGTATTAGAGCTAATTTAAATTTTGGCTATAGCTGAGAACTTCACTCAGAACGTCTGTTTTCTTCTATCAGTACTACTATCTTTTTCAATTTGCCTTGTCTTCCACTACCATTCGTCGTTGCGTGAAGTAGGTAAGAAACTAAAATAAAAAATTTCCTTTAATGAATTATTAAACAAAACACATCTAAGTATAACATTAAATATTTATATTTAAAAACGTCGAAACGTTTTCTATATTTCTATACTTATTATAAATGATTGTCCACTTTGTGCGAGTTTGTTCAAACTTGGAAAATTGACTTGTTCTTCATATAATATGATTTTTATATACTTAATTTAAAAGTACCTGTTACGGTAATAATCTTTTTCACATAATCATTTAACCGTCCATTATGCTATTGCTACCTTTAAATTTCTTGTATTATGACGCGTTATGTTTGGATCGACTCATTGCGAGATAGGACTGGACGTTAACTTAGGCTAAATAAAATTTGTTGTATCCTTAAGTATTTACTTACATTTTTGTTACGTTTATTTCTTCATTCTATTTTCAATAGTATACAAGATTTTGAAGGTAGGAAATATTAAAACGAACCTTTTATGTTCAACTCTGCTCCTAAATAATTACAATCAGTTATTTTTAAAATGGTTCAATTAATGATTTCAATCATCTTTATAAAATAACAACACTAAACAATGTATTAAAATTGTACCAAGTCCATTATTGTCATCATCAGTCAGTATAACTCCTCAGCTTGACATGGACCAGGCTTATTTGCATGACTTAGGACACACGGCACCAAGCCTGGTCTTCGGCTCTCCCAATTCAGTTTCGGAACAATTTGATATGACGGAATATGTTGGTATGAAATTTAACGATAGTCTATATTTTATGACCCTTTTATTGCAACATTTTATAAATATTACAATCTTCATGTATGACCGAAGTATTCCTAAACATTAGAATTAATGTTATTTTTTAAGTTAAAATGAAAAGAAACCAATGTTTCGCCAATAATAAAATGTATGCTAAGTAGTTGTATGAAAATTAAAGTAATTACAATTATTAATATAACAGAAATAAGCATTCATATAAGCATGCTAGGTTGCTGTAAGCTTGTAGGGCACGTGATCTACATAGAACTGAGTACCGTGGACATCTGCAAATACCGCAAATAGGATAAAGTAACATCATCACAAATACATCTCTTACTCCACCTTAGCAAAGTAATGGATAAATACAGCCCTCATCTTCTTAAATGAAACACCTGATGAAACAAAAATCATCATGATTATGGGACATCTCGGATGCTATAAAATAAAAACCTTAAATAACGACAACCAGTTTGGCTCTATACTCCTTAACTCGCGAAGTCTCAAGCTGACCTGCTAAATAAACATGATATCTAATGAACTTAAAAATAATCAGTGTACTTTTCCTACTGTGATATACTTCAGCCAACGTCTATCGACTGCAATGATGATTTTGTTAAAATTCGATGCTGGTAAATCATCTGTAAATTTTGGTAGCAACAAAGACACAACCGCAGTTGAAAGACATTTGTATGTAATATTTCATATTTAATTTTGTATAAGAATTTACGATGTATATGGAGGTCAAATGAAATGTGAAAATTCATTTCAGCATTTATGCAAATTTTTAAATTAAACCATATGATACTCAAGAAAGACTGAGTATCATATTATTCAATATATATAGTAAAAAATCTGGCAGAATTACAATGTAAGTAGTTAAATATCAAATTCTTTCGCATAATCTCTAAAGAAGTAAATGATATATAATACAAATAATCTTAATATTGTTTTCCCAGAACTTTATATACTTCATGCTTAGGACCTACTTAGTACTAAGCATTTTCTTATGAAACCCACCATTGTATTCTTAACCCTTCTATACATCTCCATGGTGATTGGTTTTGTTATAAATATTAAGTAGACATATATTTTGAAGGTTTTTTATGTAATTTTCTTTGGTAGTGTGACATTTGTGTCAATGTTTTAAACACAAGTTTTGTGTCATTCACCTGTCAAGCAGATTCTGAGTAGGATACTTTAAAAATTGTTTTTACTTGTATTAAATTACATTATATAACTTCATTCATGCATTTATTGTAGGTTAAAATGTGTCTTCAAATGTGTGTCTGGAGATTGTCTTCCATTACCAGTTATTACCAAGAAAATAATGCAGCCACCAAAATCAGTTATACACAAGGTAAGATACATTATTTTAATTTAAAATAATCTGCTTGTTAACTTGCTAAAATTCTTTGATACCACATATCGATTTTCATGTTGAAAGTAAGTATTTATTTTATTTAACTTCTCGTATATTACTCGTGTATTCATTCATAATTTTGCCGTTTCTGTGCTGATAATACTTATGAATTTATTACAAATACACTTGGTACATAGCTAATTCTGTAAGATGTATTAGTTTTAATAATTTAATTTAATTGGCTGTCATAAAAAATATTTGGTAAGTCCATTGGTGATTTTGTATTGCTGGTTCGAAGTTGATGATCGTTCCCAATGGAAATATAATAATATAATGTATTGTTTTAAAACTACTCAAGAATCGTGATCATATGAAACTATCTGATGTAGTTTTAGCATATAATGAAGATTTACTACAACTATATTCTAATTGCCATCATACTGTATTTGACGGAGTTTGATAATATTAATAGGTATAGAATATTAATTTCAATAAGTACTGTGATGTTCTAAATTCAATCTTATGCTTCTAGTAATAACCCAATATCAAAAAATTAATTTAGACTAATGTAAAAATTAACTATTCTGAGTACTTATGTTAGAGTTAGGATAGTAAGATAATAGTCTTCCCTAAAATTATAAATATACACATATTCATTACATGTAAGTACATATATTCTTAGATATTTAATATGTACTTATGTTTACCTTTTACTACCATAACATTAGCTGTAAATAAAAGGTTTTAAAATTTAAAAAATATAAATAATGTCGTTAAAAAACCGGTGCCTCAAAAAAAATATTTTTTCGAAATGATTTATGTCACTACAGTAGGAGTACGCGTGAAAAGGAACGTACGAAACGCGTTTACGGAGGTTGATGCCGGTACGCTTAAGATTGGTAAATTAATTATATTGTAAACATGTTCCTACTAACAAAGGGTCAATATACATTAAAAATCTGTATTTTTAGATTTCATTAGACCAGGTAATAAAAACAAAAAAATCGTGTATTTTGATTTTACTACAGTATTCGTGAATGCACCGGAAGTGTTGGGATTTACTACTTTTAATGTCAATTTGAAAGTTTTTCTCATATTTCATATTTGAAAACCGATAAATAAATCTAAAAATTATTGTAACAATTATCCTTCTTGTGTTTAAATGCTTTAATAAATTATTTCATAACGATTTCGTGTACAAATATCTATTGTTAGAAATAGCGTGGTGGCGAGATATAATAGTATCATTTGAGCTTTTTTATTTCATGTTTTTGAAAATGTTGGTAATTATTAAAACTCCTTAAATCTCTAAAAGTGTCTTTTTTTCTAAAATGATTAAATACGTAACAATTCTCCCAATATTTATACTCCAAGATTAATGGGTTGCTTTTTTACTCTGACTTTACCGCGCAAGTACCAATTCAGGGACGACTATATCCATCTCCTTTTAACATTCACAAGTTTCTCGATTCTTGTAACGTTTAGTGCGGTGTAAAGCTATGTTTCGTCACTAGAATTGCGTGCATATAGAGTTGAATAGTGTTTTTAGTCCTCGTTCCGCCATTATTATCGAAAATTCATTTCTGTCATTGTATCCACGACTAGTGCTGTGTCAATGTTTAGTGTTAAGTAAAGCGCATCGCAATATACGCTTCTAACAAAAGTATACAATTGTATCATTTCCTGTTTCATATCGACAGAAACAAGCAACTGCGTTCGCTGGCGTACTCCTTTCGTTATCACGTGGGTCAAATTTCGAATTAAATGCACGAATAAAATGAATGTTTAGTGTGTAACGCTCGTGTATCAGTTTGCGGGCGATACGTTACGCCCAAACATACAAAGACCGGCTCGTAATCGGGGTTAATCGTTGTTTTTCAGATGCGCGCCGAAACGCTTCCGATCTGTCTCAGTGTGTTGCGGAACCGGCGGGAGACTGACGCGCGGAGAATGAACTGGCAGAGTGCATCAGTGCATTGTGGTTGTGTGACAGTGTAGTGTACGGCATTGAAGTGAGTTACATAAGATCGTAATGTTGGGAGTCGGGAACCCGCCCTGACGCCGCCGTCGCCGGCGTCCGCGGCGGGCGGCGCTCGTGTCATGGCCCCGGCGCTCAACGCTCAGCGAGACGCCCATGCCTTCGACGGGCTGCCGGACACCGACAAGCCTGTTCACCGAAGACGGGCGCTGACGTCCGTCCACAATAACACACTGATGGATGAGGATGACATGGGACTACAGAATACGCCCAATCTAGCCAAGGATTCCCAGGAGATGGAACAGATTCTCTCTGACCTAGGAAATGTTGATATTGCACAAGTGATTAAAACGTTTGAATCGTCTGAAGGCTTAACCGCCGGGGATACCGAGTCAATGTTTCGCTTCACTTCATTTGTTGATTTGGCAGAGCCTGAGCACTCGGAGGAAGAAACCGAGGAGGACAAGATTAAACAGGTACAGTCACACATGGAGAAACGAATTTTATTTCTGCTGAAGAGGGTGAGGGTCCTACAGGCCAGGGCCATCGGCAAGCGTGTGTCGGAGGAGGTCGCTCAGACCTTCGAAAAGACTGCTAGAGGTGCTAGAAAGGATGGCGGCGGTAGACCGATGGGTTTGAAGGCCCTCGTTAAGAAGATAGAGACAACTGCAGCGTTGCAAGCCAGTGCATCGGCCCGTTCTGTTACTGGACCCAAATATTATCATGCGGGGACTTCTAAGGGCGATGCGTCCAAGTCTGCGTCACTCGGAATACCTTCTGGGACCCTCAATGAGTTGGAGGACAAGGCCAATTCGCTGCGCTTCCACCTGTCGGTGGTGAGACACGGGGTGGACTCTGATGCCACGGCCTCTTCCTCCGGAGCCGAGAGTGATGATGAGGCAGTGGCATACAATAATCCACATCAGCAACATATGCCAATGTAAGTTTTCTTGATTATTTGGAACATATGAAAATTATTAGTGACACATAACATACAATTTGCATTGCCACTGTTTGTTTGATGATACAGCATCATTTAGGTCCCTATTTCGGTTCATACTTTTCTAGAAATCACAGCATATTACTCTAAAAAAATGTTCAATTTTAACAAGTACAATTAAAAGTACTTTGTTTAAATTATTAATTAATCATTATTGAAATTAAGTTCATTTGAATGTATACGGCCTCTTTCAGAATGTCAATGTATAAGGCCACTAAAGGAACATTGCATTTTATCTTTACGTATTTTCTTTCCGTATGAGTACTCACTAAATTTCTTTTTTATATGATCTCTCCACTCCATTGTACGCTATAAGTATGTTAAGTTTCACTAATGTATTTTCTCCAGTGTACTAAATTATGGAATAAAATAAATAAATGAAATCAAGTACGTGTGTGTTTCCTCATGTGTTTTCCTTCGTTTTTTAATCTTAAATGGTTATTGGCATTTATTTTTCGCAAACTTAGTAATACGTAATCACAGTGAAAACTAGTTTGCACACAGGATCAAGCACAGTGAACATACCTTTGCCTGGTTTGCGTTTAAAAAAATATTAACTTTGTAGGTTTATGCATTACTCTATCCTCGCAAGCTAATGAGAGGTCTTATATTTATTTATTTTATTATTGCTTTTATCATGCAGCCGGTTCGCTTATGATAAAGTGAGAACCCATTTTAATGAAAAATCTCTTGAACAACCTAAAACTTACATTTAATTACACTTACACTGTACCACAATATGAACTTTTTTTTTAATCTACACCATAGTAATACCGGGTGTGATGGTGATATTGATATTATTTATTTATTTATTAATTTGTTATTATAACAAATTTTTTTTAATGGCCTCATTGGCTATGGGCTTTTGGCCAAATGAATATTGAGGAAAACGAAGAAGAGCTATGTATTTAATATTGTAGCTTTTTGTATGGTTAAAAATTATCGTTACTATGGTATTACTATTATTACCATATTAAAAGCGGTAAATTTAATATACCATCATAAGTAAAATTGGTTAGCCTTATCACAAAAAATATCTCTTTCACTGATTACAATCTAACATTGAAATTGCATAAAACATGTGTGCGTTTTTACATATAGATTACGAAAATTATATAATATCACGTTTGTGTATCGCATCACAATATTAAAAATAATTGGCTGTAGTTAATTCGGCATAAGCGCATATCTGTTTGTTGCTTTCCGTTCTGGTTCATGTGAACCTCTTCAGAAATATTCCATGGAGAATTTCAATACATCAGAGCTATTTAAATTTATTCTGCTAGCTCCGGTAGATGCTATAGTAAACGTCTTTCACGTATTTAAAAATGTGTGTTATGTTAAATCTCTATGTTCTTGGGGTTTCGCTGTTCACTCATACATGAAACGCTTAAAATTTTCTCTCAGCAGAAATGTTAAATATTCTCATTACTTTATTTATATTGTACATAATTTTCAAGGTTGCACAATATTTAATCGTTACAAAGTCTAAGATTGTAAATTTTATAAATTTATCATGTGTAAGTTTTATAAATAGGTTTCTACAATGCTCTATTACAATTAATGCATTTTGAAATTATTGATTAGTGCATTTTTAAAACAACAAAACAACATATGATATTGTTTTAATCATCCGTTGAAGTTTGCTTATAACACACCTATTTCTGAGCCTAAACATGTAAAAATATCTTGTTTTTACATGTTTTACTGATTTATTATAATACGGAGTTGCACTGTTTTGATGCATTCTGTTATTGCATAATGCGACATCGTGTCGTATCTACGGCGTTATCTTCACACAACATATATTTTTATTTATTCATATTTTCAACACATTTGGGTTTTTATACTTTGTTTTTTGTTATAAAATTTTGAGGCATCTGTGATTTGGCAGGTGTGTAGACCAGTATTACGTATTCCTTTTGATATATCTGAACCTCGGATGGGCTGTCTGTAAATGTACTTTGTACTTGATATACATATTGAATATTTAATAATAAGCGTATATTTATAATGGGATCGGTTAAATGATACGATATATTTTCGCGTTACAAATCCATCTCTGCCAATACGGGCCGTGAATGTCGTGTGTTTTTTCGTCCAATATCAGCACCATTCGGAAATAATAACATAATTGCTAAGGATTAATGCACTGTAACAATTGAAATAGCTTGCAATTTTAAAATTCCAGTAGTTTCCACTGCTTTGTGAGATCACTCGGACGAGTGTAAAACTGACTCAAGATGATGGACCTTTAAAGATTTCCTGAATTGTACGATGCACAATTTGATTTATTAATAAATATTTTATATTATATTTATTACCAATATTAGGATATATAGGAACTAAGGAATATTAGAACACAAAAACCTTTGAACTCATTCAATGAATGGATTCAAATTGTTCAATTTGATTTAAATTAAAATACCAGTGAATGTTACTATACTTTAATAATATATTTGTTTTGCAAAATTTTTGCAAAAAATGACAAAAGACCCCCCCTCCTCCTACATAATGTGATGTTACATATTATTACATTTAGAAATGTATGATATTAAAACAGCAGTGTTCCGTAATTTTTTTATTTCCATTCTAATTATTTTTCAATAAATTATATATAAGAATGACACAAAATTGGCGACGCCCTTGCGGCGGGTTCTTGCGTCACAAAATGTCACACTTCGTCTACCCCCGCCCCGTCCTCCTTAACGTTTGACGTTATTTACGTTTGGGTCCCTTGTTTGATATTTTCCGCTTTCCTCGGGGTGGCAGGTGTATTGACGATGTCTTCTCGTCCACAGTGAGAAGCGCGCGCTGTGGACGTGGCAGAAGAGTCGCGCGCGCATCGCCGCCCGCTACTCCTGGCTGCAAGCGCAGCTGCACGAGCTGGAGTACAAGATACGCCAGCAGACCGACCTCTACCATAAGGTAATTCGCTCCGTTACATATTGACCGACTTCGTGGTTTGGAGATCCCGACTGCGATATCTTAGCCCGTCGGTTCGATTCCCCGATTGTGTGTGCACCATATTTGTTTGTTCTGTATCTGGATGTAATAAGAATGTCTATTAAGTATTTATTTATTTATTTAAACTATTGTAGCACCTAATGCTAGGGTATATATATATATATATATATATATGAGTTGTTCGGTTACGGTAACACAAGCAGTCGATTGTCTAATTTGGAATCTGATAGATGTGTGTGGAATTGTCCCCAGTTATTAAATTCGTCATTGGTTTTTTAGAGGGGCCGTCCTGTGCCTCTTTGGTGAAGATCAAGGACCTTTCGGGACTGTCAAATGTCGGCACATCGATCGATGACTCGAGGCACAAGGCAGTTCGTTGCGCTATTTATTATTGATAGCTGCGTTGTCAGGCTTAGCGGCAATATACGTGATGGAGGTGTAGCGGTAGTTTTGGATTATACTCGTATAAATATTTTTATTACACCCAAACACAGAGTAAGCGAATGTGCTCATCGCACGAATGCTTGTTCCCTGTGAGAATCGAATCCGCGATCTGCTATTTTGCAGTCAGGGTCTCTAACCAGTCGACCGCGAGGTCAGTCGTGGGATGATTTGATGATGATCGAATCAGAAGACTGCGCATCGGAGTATTTTTCCTATTTTGATGAAATTTCATTTGTTCGCGATTCATATGGGGGGCTGCCTGGATGGTTTTTCAACATAGGTAGTAGACCAGTTGGGTGACGCTGTTGTCGGCATGCAGGTTTTTCTTGTAATTCCCCCAAATAATGCGTATTTTTCTTTTCTCACACAAAAAACATAACTCTCTCTTTTGCACGAGTGCTGACGAATTCACGATTTACGACTACTATTAATGTGAAAAACTATTTCATAATTGACTTTTAATATAATTATTATTTTGCTGCGTCCACTACGTATTAACTTATCGCTCAACAGTTCAGCTATCGGCAAAGTGTGTTTTTGATTGATCAATAATGGTCGCTAGATACAGACACACCAATAAAACAGCGTTTTCCTTAATACAACGGTAAGTGCGCATGCGGCTTGATAACGGACGAGTCACGGATGTGACTAGTCATCGTGGATGCTAAAGGCTTGCATTCCATCCACCGCATGGACACTTAGGCGTTTCTCGGGTGAAAAAATGTCGACGATTATACTCAAATAAAACAAAATTCTTTTTTTGCCGTTTGCAATATTATTAAATTCGACTCAAGTTCAAATTATTCTATTCATTGTAAGGTGCCTACATACACTACATTAAGGTCATGTTTCAGTCATCGTACTTCGACTTTGTGTGCCCTTCAGTTTATATTGGACCGGGAGAAAAAAACCGGCGAAAAAACTCCCAGCACTCTTTTAAATAACAAAAAAATATGAATATAACTATTCATAATATTATTCAAAACAAAAGCGAATTAGTCACTGGCCAGGCACGCGTGCTGCATCCTGGACCGCATCTCACTTACCCTCAAATAGTTCAAATTTCATAATTATTATTGATCGGCTTTGTCAAACGCAAGCGTAATACTATATAAAAAAAAAAAACAAAGCCACACACGTGTTTAGAAAATATTCATATTCGGTATTTGAATGAGCTGTTTCGCGCGAACCTCTCATCCTCGCGAATATAGGTCAAGGTACATCAGACGAGGAGTCGCTCTAACGCCTAAGCGCGTATCTGCCGTACTCGCGTACTTACGTTACCGTCACGTTGCGTGCGTTACGTCGCTGCTGCGTATTTTTCGCGCGTTTCGAACGCCGTGGCGTCTAGCTACTGCATTCGGTCTAAATCAGACCACGGTACCGATGTCTGTTGAGTCATGCGTGTAAAATTTTTCACTTTGTTTGACGCGTTGCGTTCAAAATCAAAATTGAACCTGTGTACCTACCGTATGCGAACGTGTCTAAACACGCAACGACGCGTCACGGCTGACAGATAGCAAACACTCTTCTATCTTCCTCCTCCCTCCGCCTCCGCCCTCCTCCCCTCGCTCCCGCTTCACGCGACGCGCAATTAATTACACAGTCCCTATATATTGCGTCATTGATTAAAGTTACTGCTGACGTGGCCTTCGTGTAAGATGCTTCCAATTTAGTAACCGGTAGTAATTTCCAAGATAGTAACACGTACGCTTATCTACGGGGATAAGTGGTAATGGCGCGAAAAATTCCCATAATAGACTTATATGTATGACGATTTTGATGAAAGCGGAAAACGCGAATCAAGTTCGCCAATTGAAAAGCGTCTGGCAAATTTGTTTTTTCTTTGTCTGGGCGTAATGAAAATACATTTCAATATAAGTATTACATCGTATATGTATATGTGTGTTTGTCAGCTGTCCGGTCACCATAACGCAGGCGTTGAATTGCCTAATTTGGATTCGGATAGGCGCGTGTGGAATTGTCCTCGGTTATTATTATTATTATTATCATCATTTCAGCGGTACACAAATGGAATACCAGCGTAAACAAAAACAGTAGTACACGCGCGAAGTTTGTTGACCCTGAATAAATTTCAGCGGGAGACCTTTCGAGAACACGGCGTCGTCGCGTATCTGGCTGGCTGACGCTTATCGGTTGACCCAATTGTCGCGTTCGATGCGGGTCAACGACCTCGCGTCTATCCCTTCAGTAGCTGAACTACACGGAATCACGATTGCGGTGCCAATCTGAACAGTTCCGACGCCTGCCGGTGTCAGAGTTCAGTTGTTAATCCGTTCATTAGTAAACGTGCGGGCTGTGTAGAAGGCGGTAACTTGACATCGTGTTGCACCACCTGGCAATAAGCATGTACATATTACGTTTGACATTATTTTTTTTGCGTCAATATGTTTATTTCTGTGTATATTGTTTTCTATTGGGTAATCAATTTCTTTTTTTGTTGTTGTTCGATACTATTTTTTAACTCTATTATGTGTGTATTATTTGGACTAGCGTACATTATATTCGCTTGATTACATTTCATTCGAGGTTAAAAATTACAATGTGAAAACAAACCAAGCGCAGGGTCATTTCCGAGGTATCATCTCGGCGAGGACATGATCCAAAGCGCTCGTGTTTTCCAGTCAAGCAGACCCTCACGGTGACACGGCTGTCAGGTCGCACCGCACCAGTTTCCATCTCATTTGATCAGATTCGACATATACAATAGCACACATATACAAATAATTTGGAAACCACTGCCGTACGAGGCTCCCGTGAAAATGACCTTCCACGGGTCCGCCCCGCCCCCGAGTTGGTAACGTCAAGACGACCTTCGCGCTTCGCGGCTCCTAATAATTGTTATCACACCCATCCGCAACAAACAGTAGCATCGCAGTAGATCGACTCAAACATCATTAAAATTTTATTTCTACTTATATACATGTTAAGGCCCTTAAACCAAACCGCATCTATATAACAAGTGTACGTACATAATTATGTTAAATATGTATATACGATCGTAACAATTCCGCCCATTGACATTCCGCCCACCTTTATAATACATATGTGAACGCCCACCTGGAAAATCCCAAGCATATTAAAGTATCAGGTTCATTTTCTGTAGCGTGGCGTTGAGAAATATTTGATATGTCTATTAATCAGCTTTGCCTTACCCTATCCGCTTAACCGGAGGAGTATCCATCCCATCCATGTTTGGGTGTAATAACAATGTCTTATTCATTTAATAATTTCGCATCCAAAACTTTGTACATTGGTTATTATGTAACAGAGTTTAATGTTTGCCGTTATCGACGTTGCAGGTGCGCGTGGCGAAGGGCCCGGTGGAGTTCGAGGGCTCGCCGGGTGGCTACGAGGGCAGCCTGCCGGGCGCGGACGGCGAGGACGGCGAGGAGGGCGCGACGTGTGCGCGCGCGCGGCCGCTGCGCCGCGACACCTTCAAGAAGCGGCGCCTGCTTCAGATGCATAACCTGCACCTCGCCTCCACCAAGGCCGCCAAGCCCGCCGATATTAGGTACCCTCACTTATACTAAACACTAAACGGATAACAACTCTCAACTCAAAAATATCCACTTTCCTATCAGAATGCGGACGGCTAGTCATATCAACCTCTTGGTTGAGCGGTTAGACAGCAGCCATGGCATTTAACTTGACTAAAAACATCAATTCAATTTCCAGATGTAGTTGCATGTACCCGGTGGAGAGTTGCGCGGTGTGTACGGGCCGCTCAGACGCCATCCAGCCCGTGCCGCCGTATTCCACCCTGGCGCCGGCGCAGAGAATAGCGCTGGCCGACCCCGGCTACCATCCAGTGCTCAGTGACATTAGAGGTTAGTCTTTGACCACTGGCACTGGCCGGTCTCGGGGTCTAGTGCTTCGAGATCCTGATAGCTAAACAGGAGGATGTCGCTTCGACTATAGCTCAAGACAAACATAAAGTGATTTAAAAAAAATCACATTCTTCGGTTACTATTGACTACTGATCGACAAGTTAACAGATAATATTGTTCGGCCTCGCGCCGTATAGTGCAGAATCTTACAAGCTAAACAATAGACATATGTACATGCTGCTATGTTGATGTATGTATAAGCTGTTCCCATCGCGTTCGGCAGACGTGTCGCCGGCGGTGCACCTGGAGGCGCTGGCGTCGCGGCCGTGGTTCCGCTCGCGCTGCGGCAAGGCGTGGCGCGGCGCTCACCCTCCGCACGCCGCGCACGGCTCGCCCGCGACGCGCGCGCCCCTCCCGCCGAACGCCGCACCCCGCGCCGCCAGTACCCGCCCCGCGCACGCGCACAAAGTGCCCAGGAGTAAGTGAACGCACACAAACATACAGACAGACTTTACATATTTTGCTATGTCTGTTGTACTAGAACCGAAATTATATTTTGACACATACAAGCGTAACATACACCTTGTTATGTACGCTCTTCCACATCAAACAGCCGAGCAATCGCATGCCACTTGTCTTGCTTCGTAATTGGATCGGTGTTCAGAATTGTCATAATGGTATGATAATATTAATAATAAAGCTAATATCTTTCATTCACAAACAATTATGTCTGTTATAAATAAACAGAAACTAATACTGTGATATGCTTTTTATCTCCCTTTCTACTTTCATCAAAGAGAACTGATTCATATATTGTAAACACTTAAACCATATTTCTCTACTGAACACACTATTTTTAACCCCTGAATACGATAGTCTACGTAAACTAATGCAAACCATAATCTTTGTTTTACATACATATACTTTGCATGAAAACTAAATTTTCATATTTTAAACTTTCAGAACTGAAAAGGGGAAGGCCGCCGTTGTCTAGAAAGATAAAAGAGAGGGATCGAGACGAGGACACCTCCACATCAAGTCATGAAAGGTGTGTAATAGTAATCATCATTTTTGTTGACCTTTATTATATGGAAATGACTGATTAAACAATAAGGGATTTATTTACACTTTTAATGGCCACGTAAATAATATCGTATCGTAATAAGTATCGCTACAAATACACAAGACATAGAAATAATGAAAAACGTGGTGTGTTGCTTGCAGGGCGGGCGGGCGCGCGCGCGCCAGCACGGAGACGCGCACGTGGCGGCGCGCCTCCTTCGACATCGACAACATCGTCATCCCGCAGAGCATCGCCGCCAGCACGCGCCCCGAGATTCTCACCTACAAAGAGATCCTCACCCCCAAGTACGGCCTCGCACCTACCACCGTACACCACGTCACGTGTAACGTGTGACGTCATCCTACACTCATGACGTCACTATCGGCCATCTTGAATTTGATGACAATCAGCCTGTCATATCCATGGGCACTGATAACCATTTTCTACCTTGCAAAGATCCAGTGGCGCCAGTGTGGACAAAGTTTACTGGCTTGACGCCGTTACAATTATTGTTTTATCACAGTCGTGTACTGTTTAAATTTAGTGAAACATAGAAAAAGAATCACTTTCCCTAAATGCTAATGAAACTAAATAAAACAGTAGCATAAGATCTAAGGTCTGTTATCTTCGCTAAGCAAGAGATTTTAAATAATTCAATAGGTAAATGAAATAATCACTAGAATGTTAAATTGTGATGGTTATAATAACATTTTCAGATGGCGAGTGATGGACATCCACGAGCCTCCGATGAACAACGGTGTGGTTAAATCTCATCGCATGTCATTTGATAGTGAGGTACTTATGTTAATAGTTTCTATTCCGATCCTCATGTTATTCCAATACTGAAAACATATCTGATAACGATGGGTTTAAGGTTATAGTGTCCCTACACTGGTCAAATGGTAATTAGCAGACATCAAACTTTTAAGATAACATTATGGAGAACTCTCGAATTGATGACATTTTTCTGAAAAGCAAGAGATACCTGATTTACAGCAAACAAGTAGCTGCTACCGGCGGCTTCGCCCGCGCATTGTTCACACGTCATATATGTAGTGCTTATTCGATTAAAACATGTTTTCCTGTGAAAATTGGACATTTTTCCGCGTCAAAGAGTAGCTTATGTCACTCTCCAAGACTTCAACTATCTCCAAACCAAAAATCACATTGATCCATTGCTCAGTTTTAACGTGAAACAGGGACAAACAAATACACTTTCGCATCTATAATATTGGTATGGATAAAATGAACGATACTATGAACCCAAACACTCTGGATGAGAGACCTAAATTCGAACCACTACGATACATAAGATATTTACATTGCTGATCAGTAATTATTGCTATAAATTTATTTATTTAGTACATAAACACTCATCAACTAACAATACAGGACTATGCCTAATGCGCTAATTGACATTAAAACTTATACAAATATAGATTTTAATCTATTAGTTGCATATAAATGTAACGCTTCAGGAGGAAGACGTATCGGAGTCGGCGGTGCGGGCGAGACACCTGCGCGCCGAGGGCCGCGAGCGGAGCCGCTACCTGCGGAAGCAGCGCTCGCGCCGCCCGCCGCACGACGAGCGCCAGCACGAGCACGAAGGTCCCGACCGGCCCGACCGCGGCCAGCCTTCGCTCCCGCAGCCCCCGCACGTGCAGCACGCGCCGCTGGCCCTCGTGCAGCCGACGCACCTGCACGCGAACGCCGATCCGCCCTTCGAGCACGAGGCGAGTGCAGTTTAACGTTGTTGCAAGTGATATTGTTTTATTTATTTATTTATTTCCAAAATACACTATTAATGTTAAGAAAATACTGGTGGTAGTGTAGAAATATATATAGGCCCATTGTATTTTACATTGTTGGCGTGCAAATGTCTTTTGGTACAAATTACAATGTCTTTTATTGTAATTGCATTCAAGTGATTATTGATATCGAAAGTTCTTTGACCGATTTTTTTGGTTTTATATACTAGAAACAATGCTCGGCAAGAAATGACAGTTATTATCTATATATTAATACGTGAAGCAAAAACTTTGGATCCCTTTTTACGAAAATTGCGTGGACGGAGGAGTATGAAATTTGGCACACTTATAGTTTATGTGTAGGAGAAGT
>DWDX01001173.1:0-20105 GCA_018245675.1 Agara michaeli | reverse complement strand
CAACAGTACCCAACCCGGGATTTGAACCCAGGACCTCCCGATCGGCAGTCGCGCTAGCAACCGCCCGACCGACGAGGCAGTATCGTGTTAAATAAAGTAAATAAATATTGTAACATATCCTTATAATGTATACTTCACATTTTACATCGGATACTGATCACAATGCCTGTGTGTACTTTTTTAAATAGGATTAGTGTTCAGGATTCTCGTTGGGTACTTTAATGGTACAATAAGGCGACACATGACGCGAAAGAAAAAAAAAACATTTTTAACCCAAAATTGTATTTTCATAGTTCTTACAACTGTAACAATATTAAATAAGCTTAATTAAGTATACAATATAATAGATTACTTAGGCGTGGCACTTAACTATGGATTATAAAAAATTACATTCCTTATAACTTCCAATAACTTGGCCAGTAAATGCCGACATCACAAACTTACTGTTTAACATACGACCTACGTCTACAAACGCACGTGCGACCTACGACGTCTCTACACTCTCGCCTCCTAACAGATTGTCTTTTGTGAGCACAATATTATTTATCGATCGCGTTATAAAAACAAAGCGACGCGCGGACAGGCAATCCAGCGCATGGACGTGACGTGGTGAACATTTTGGCAACATTTTTTGGCTCGTTTGCCAAAACAATGACAATAGATATATTAAAATAGATTTCGAGTAATTCATCAAACGAACCCAAGCTCGAGGACCGAGGGGAGGTGTGTATGAATATAAATGTTATATGTAAAAGAAATATCACAATTCAGAACTACACCTAGGTACACGTTAATATGCAAACTTATTCACGAATAAGGTATAGTTCAATAGAATAGTCTACGTATACGGTTACGTGTGAATTGATTTGATTACGTTACATTAACTACAAATATTTAATTAAATCAAAAACAGTAAAACTACTGAGCCAAAGATTTTATAGATACAATTGAGACTAAAGTATAATATATATATATATATATATATATATATTTTATAGATACAATTGAGACTAAAGTATAATATATATATATATATATATAAGTATACAACGAAATAATATGCTATGGACTAGACGCTAGGTTGAGTGTTGCTGGACTTTAAAAGCAAACTGGAATATAAGAAAATGCTTAAGTTTATAGAGTTGCATGAACAAACGTTAATATCGGGAAAATATCACACGCAATAACAAATATTACGATCAAATGAATAAAGTCGTATTTGATGGCAATTATGTCGTGACGCGTACAGGTAATTCACTAAGAATATTGCGAGAGGAAATACCTATATCGTGACACTGAAATAGAGATACTTTGTGTTTGGACACCGTAACGACATTTCATTTGTAAATAAAAACGTAACATCACGCCTGTAATCCCCTAAGGGGTAGGCGGTGGAGTGTAGTACATCCCCACCAGTTACGTTTAAGTCCCACAATGGAATAGGCGGTGAGCCTAGTGCCGTACACCGGGCACACATCCAGACTCCGAGTCACTGCTAGAAATTCTAAATTAGAAAAATCCAGCAGTACCCGAACCGGGATTTGAACCCAGGACCTCAGGCAGTCGAGCTAGCAACCGCCCGACCAACGAGGCAGTCAAATCCATTCGTAAATAAAGTGACTTTTTAAAAGCGATAGATGTAAATGCAAACGGATGTGTTGTTGTCTTTGATAAAATATGTCATTGTTATGTTGGTACCAAATGTGTAGCACGATTCGCAGATGTCACAGCATGGTGAGCGCTCGCGGAAGACGAGTGTGATTTTTGAGCAGACATTAACACTTAGTAAGCTTCATACAACGAAACCGACGTGTCCAAACAAAGAAACATATTACCGATCGTCTCGTTGAACAACAAATATGAACTGTACACGCACATCATTCCGCACTTACGATGGAATGCAGTTGCGCGGCAGCGCTCGGACTATTAATTCGAATCACTCAAATTTATCGATTATTTATCGATTACTTATCGATTAGTCGATTTCACCTCGCGTTTTAGTCAACGTCCTATTATTTATAAAGTTTACTCCGCGTCACGATCGAGTCCCAGAACACCGTGTAGTCTTATAACGTACTTAACAAAATATTCAACGACACACTCGTCACACTCTGGCACCAAAAAGTTCACATTCAAACATAGCGTTCACGTTAATTCGTTCGCACGTACATATTAACGTTCACGTATTAAACTAAATGTGACATGTCCGTTAGCCCTTGCCCTCGTCGGGTATGGCGATGGAGACGGAGGCGGGCCGCACGCGCTCCGCGCCGGCGCGCGGCGCGCCGCAGAGTTCGTCCGTTGTTGTTATTTTGCACTCCACTATTCGATAGTTGTAGTTCGGCGAGGCGCAGTCGAAGTCGGTGTGCGGCACTGAGTTCGGGATGCAGTCGCTCAGATTCTTCGAGTCCTCCTTGAACGGCGGACAGCTGGGAAAATTAAATATCAGATAACCTCATCATCATCGTCACACCGTCACGCCAGGTCCCTGACGGGGTTGGCAGAAAGCACCGAGTGCCAAATATCTCTGTCCTTGCAAATCTGACGCGCTTCGTCTACATTCATCACTCTCTTCATCCATACACGCAGATAACCTAAAAATTTTAATTACAATGTAACAGAAAGGTAACATTTATAGTTTACAAGAGCTATGGCTTGAACCTTTATAACTTTTGGGAGATAATTATAAAGATTATAATAAATAGAAAAGAGAGAAGAGAATAACTTAACTGGAGAGAAAAAAATAATTTTGGAGAGATAATTATAAACATAACAATAATACGAATAACAATAAATTATAGACTAATCGAATATTCATACTCGACTCCATACTCGTATTTCATTCTTTACATAGGTATATTGGTTGTTCGCGTCAAACGTTCTAGAAGAAATCTCAATGGCGGTGTAACATACAAAAAAAATTGCATATTTATAGTTTTCTAAAAATATGTTCCTAATTACCTCAATGGCGGCGGGGTCGGCGAGCGGGACAGCGGGAAGCTCGCCACTTCTCTAGATATTGCTAAAGATTTGATCGATCCGAAGGTCTGCTCCGGGCTTAACGGAGCCCCTAATACTGATGCCATACCGCTGTAAAAGAAATACGGTTATTCTTACTTTATTCCATTCATCTCAATAAAAATACTGAATAAATGTATTTTTATTTTCCACCAGTGTTAGTTGCTGAGTGACCTTGACGGTATTACATTATTCAATACTCGTTAGGCAATAAGAATTTTCAAAATAGGAATGCCCAATTTCATTGTCATTGCCAGCCGATGATCCATAGATCATACGCGTTATTTGTAAACACGTCCATAGACAATGTATGAAACAATATTTTTATCAGTGCTGTTACGTGTATGGTTTCGGGAGCTGTAGACAATGTATGAAATAATATTTTTATCTGTGCTGTTACGCGTATGGTGTCGGGAGGCGTGAATCGAGCATACGTACACGACAGAATCGCTGGGCACGAGGAAGGGCAGCGGCGGCGGGCACGGCGCGTCGGAGCGCGCGGGCGACGCGGGCTCCGCGGAGCGCGGGCAGCGCGGCGTCTCGTTTTCTTCCACCATACCCAACCAGCTGCGGAAGCGCCGCCAGAGACCGCTGGGACTACCTGCAGTGATCATTCAATTGAATGCCTGTGCTATGACAATATAAGTAATAATAAATTTGCGCGTAATTGCAATGGTCATAATGAAAATATTGCTTTTACTAGTTTACTTCTTATTTATACAAGCAATACATAGGAGAGCAGTCACTAGTTATTGAATTTCATTGCAAGGACAAACTGGGAACGGTTAGGTTAGTTTGACCTACTCATAAGATGACTTTAAATACGTTTTAACTATTCTAGTGTTAGACCACTGAGGCCAAATAATAACAACGTAAGTATTGAGGCGAGAACCGGAAAGACTTGTGCCGAGATCAAATGCGAAGCTTTAGACCGCTCGAATTGAAGATTTATTGCGAACGTCCTATGCCCCGTTTAGGTAAAATCTCCAAATATGAAATTCTTGCAGTTTCAAATCGATTCCGTTGTTTTTTAAAGTAAATGAGAAAAGAGATTTTAGATCGGCATCTATTGCGTGTTCACGTATTATGATGTATTCGTTTTAGAGCTATTCATAGACATAACCTGCACGCTTGAAATGTTACTTTAACCCTTTTTGAAAGTTTTTTAATACAAAAGCGTGACCAAGTTTCGCTGTAAGTAAATTAGTTTCCCGATAAATGTTCAAGGCCGATTGGCCTTCAAGCAAAACCTTGAGGCTTGAATAACAAATAAGGAGCTTTAAAATAGCTCTGTCTGTGAATTTTCTTTAATTGAAGTAGAATATTCACACATTATTCTTAAATATTTAGGTTTAAATTTTTTGTTTTTAAATCTCATACAAACAAAGTTATATATATGTATGTATGTATGTATGTATGTATGTATGTATGTATGTATGTATGTGTGTATGTATGTATGTATGTATGTATGTATGTATGTATGTATGTATGTATGTAACGAATAGGCTCAAAAACTACTGGACCGATTTCAAAAATTCTTTCTCCATTTGAATGTTACATTATCACTGATCAACATAGGCTATATCAATTACAGGGAAAAAATAAGGATCCTTACTAAAACAACCATAATGTAACCCAAGGTGGTAAAAAAATTGCCATAAAATGTCTTTCATCGCATGCGCTGCGAAAGCTATTGATGATAGAAAAAAAAAATGTCGTACAATATTAAAGAACATATCGATATGTACGAAAAATGTCGCAATAGCATATGTCTAACTATTGTAGTTATGTCACTATAACTACTTTTTAACATTTTAAAAATCAATAGAAATTGCGATCAAAATCAGACCAAGTTATCCATAACTTTGCATTGATCTTTATTCATATAAATTATTTCTTAAGCAAGACTGTTTCATTACCTACCTATATATTAACTTTTAGTTTATTCAAATCAGACATTCCGTTCATAAGATATTACCGTTCATAAGATATTATCAATCGAAGCAAAATTAATTGCAAAATTAACGTCGCCGCGCCGCCGCTGGTATAGCATGAAGGAGTCGACACCGAACATCAAACCAAACATCGTGCTACAGGATTTTTACACATATATATGAGATTAAGTTATAATACCATTATTTTAATTGAACCATGGCAACGCGTGGTCCGATCTGCTAGAAGTATAGATAATTTCGAAGACTATTCGTTTCGAAGTTTCATATAAAGCGAGCGTTCTAGCTCACTTTAGTTCCCTATATATAGTTATTTATTGCAATGAAACATCAGATTATCCAAAATAAACACATTTATTTATTTTATTTCAATTCTGACACGTGAGAAGGTGTGTAATTCAATCATTAATGTTATAGCTATAGCACTAAAACTATATTTAATGTATATTATGCATATTTTATTGAACCAGAACGTGATGATGTACCAAATATATCTATAAAAGCAAATTCATAATAATAGTGCAGAGATCATTCTCGCCAACGTTTAGACCGTTAACTTCTAGAATTTTTAATACAAATGCTATGTTATCTACTCGAATAATAACCTTCACGCATATAATAACATCTATTTAAAAATAATGTGCGATTCATTTAAAATTACATATTAATTAAGTATTTCGTTACCGATACTGGCAACATTCATTTACATTTTTTATAGATAGCGAGATCAGTCGCCCGCCCACATTTCTTTCAAGTATATCAGAAATGCGTATAATGTATTAGCATAGTTTATTAATTAAAATCTGTTTTAGTGGAGTGTTGACAAACTGTACTTAATAATCAGGATGTTCAATCCATTGATACCTCATAGTTTTGACAAAATCTCCATCAGAATTATGAAGTCTTGATTTATTTTTTGAGAGTTCGGAGGAAGACTGATGGTAAAACTATAAATAATTATATAGATTTGAATCCTCATACTTATTACATAACTAATTAAACTAAACTACTCAAAGTAGACTATAATATTATTAAATTCATTTTATACATTTGCTTTGAACAATTAATTATAATTATGCTTACAATCGCAATAGATAACTATTAAGTACCTATTACTAAAGATTTTAAATTATCATAAAAAAATGCAAGCTTTCATAGATACATTAAAAAAAATTGCAAGTATAACATTAATGCCACATGTTAATAACATGTGATTCAAAATTTGGTTCTACGTTTTAAAATAACAATTAAGAAAGACTAACTTTTGGAATATGCAACTTTCGGATACATAGAACGTCAAAATCCACATGATTTTTAAAACTTGCCATTTTGTGCCAATACTATTGCATAATATCAAACTTATGCCTATACCTTACATCTACTATAAATGTCTTAATTTCTACAGTTTAAGAAGTACTTAAACTTCCTCTTCACTACACAAGTTTTGAAACTCTAATAGCTTTAGTCTTTAATTAACACTACACTTCACACATTATTGAAAGTCTTTGCAAGTATATTTTGAGCCCCAATGAGGACGAGATTTAATAGAATCCCTTTGCCAACTTTGCATCTAACATTACCACATACCACCAGCTATTCCTGAGATGTTACTTGAAGAATGTTTGCTGCCTTTTGACAATTATTGTAATCATATGTATTTAGATCTAACTGATAATTTGGGCTTCGCCTGCGTGCCTGAACTTAAAAGTAGCCTATGTCACTTCGGCTCTTCAATTATCTCCATACCACAAATCACATTGATCTGTTGCTCAATTTAATGTGAAAGATAAACAAACATACTTTTGCATTGCAATATTAATGTAGCGTAACGAAAGTAAACGGTCCTACCACCGGACTTTGCTCTATACTTGTGAAAGTGAATCCCTCTAAGGTGTAGGTACAGAAATGGTGTTTTGTTCTTAAAATCAGAGGGTTCCTGCAAAGTTCTGTATGGGATCACTTTCTTATTTTCATTGCAATCGTCATATTCTATTTGCTAAAGAAAACTAGATCATAGGATTTGTATTGAATTTGATTTGCAACAATGCTTTTGTTTTATATGGTACAAAAGTAAAACTTTAAAAATCTATTTATCTCATTTCACACTTAATTGTATCATTATAATGATCACAATTTTGGTCAATTTGTAACTTAAACAGTTGTCACTGCAACCGTTTTTTACATCCCACTGTTGGGAATGGGTCCCGTCCGCAAACAATGCTCCAGTGAATCCGTTGATTGATAGGCAGCAGACAGTCTTATAGACCTGCTATTTGGTGTATAGTAACAATGAAATTACAAAGTGCTTAGGAGTCTTCTAAATCTGATCCCCATTGGCTACACCCCTATTCTTGTCTCCCGGTCAGTAAGTGTTCCCGCAGAGTGCAGATCTCCCTCTCGATGTTCTCCCGGGCGGCCGTCTCGAAGCATTCAAACTCCATTGTGTTATATAATTTTGGAATTTGAGCGAACTGGTTCAACACCTGGAATCGATACATTAATTCAATAGTAGTGGGTAATTAAGATATTGATAGATCACAATAAAGACAGAATATAAAAAAGGCTAAAATGGTTTAACTATTAGGCATCAATGTAAGATTTAGTTAAGAGGAAGTGCAAAAAAGGATATCAATTGAGTATCGAGTTCTGATCTATTTATAGGTTATTGAGGCATTTTACCTGGAATTCGTAACTTAAAAGTACTTAGTACATTTCATATACTCTATGAATGCAAGGCTAAAGCTATGACTGTTCCTTTGATCCAGTGGTTAGAGACACTGACTAGTGAGCCCTAAGTTGTGACTTCAATTCCCAACTAGCACAAATTTTTGTGGTAAACCCAAATATTTGTAGTGGACAGTGGGATACCTACTTGGGGGGGTGAGATGGCCATGTCTAATTTGGCCCAAGATAATAATGATATTAATAAAAAGGCAAACCTTGATCCTCAACTCCACATAGCTATCATAGGACATTTTGGAATACTCCGCCCTCACGAGCTTCGCGTGAGCATCGTACTCCTCCCTGGATGCGGCCATCACCGCCAGCTCGCAGTCGCCGAATAGCCGAAGGTCTCGCAGCGGCGCCGCAGAGCTGCCCAAGCTCAGCTGGCTCATCGCGGCATCCGCGAGCGGCCCGCAGCTGCCGCACCACGCCTCGTCATCGGTTAGCAGAGCGAGGATGTAGGTAGTCAGATCTTGCTGTAGAACATGAATACAAATAGTTCACATTAGACAAATTATTGTGCAGCCACTAAATTATACCGTTTTGGTTGAGCTCTGCCCTAGTTTCCAACGTTCGGCTATTGTTAGGTCCTAAGAATATTTAGTAACGACGAATAAATCCTTGGATGTGGGTGGTGTATTAATCGAGCATTGCAAACTGTTCTCTTACTTCAATACTGTCTCAATGCATACTTGGTAAAGTTCTCTTTCGCAGTCTTAAGAATGCTATAGCGTGCTGATATTGTGCGGCTTGGGGAGACACGGGTCAGCGGAGGAACGAATCGCCAGGTGTAATAACTTGCAGTAATTGAAAGTAATGCAATTTATTAATATATATGTACCGATTGTGGGTGCAAAGGCAGCAAGTCAGATAAGAGCTTGACGGTGAGCTCGGTCGGCGTGTGCCGGAGCACGATGGCCAACTTGAAAGCGGCCGGATGCGCGACGTCCTCTATACCTTTAATGGTCAGGTTCTGCCACACACCAGCCTGAAATATTTTATTTTCCATTTACTGCGGGTGTAAATAGAAGAGACGGCTAATTCAATGCATGTCCATTTATTAAATATCTCGATCTCGGCCTGGCCCTCTTTCTAGATGATGTAATAAAATAAGTACATGCCTGGTAAGCGACGCAGTTCCTGAGCGAGTGCCACATGGCGTCGGGCGGGGAGCTCTCCACGATCTGCTTCCACGCGGAGTCGGCGTCGGGCGCGCACAGCGCGTTGCAGGCGCTGCGCCACATGCGCTCCGCCGCGCAGCCCTCGCGGGGCTCCGAGCCGTCGCCCCCCGACACTGCGAACCGACCGCCGAAAATGTATACTATATTACCGACTATTCTGCATTTTCTGTCATAAACATATTTGTACCACCAAAAGAGATAATACATACATATTCACACATTTTAAAGGATTTTGATGTATTTTGAAATTCTGAGAGCAGACTTTGAAAACATTTAAGACATTTACATTATGTCTCAACTTGTTAACACCTAAATCCATTCTTCTTTGTAGAATTGTGACAGTGTCTGGTAATGGGAAGCTTATAGGAGCGAACGTTACAAACACATGTGCCTCCCTGTAAATTACAGTAGGTATGATTCTTTGTTGTGATTATTACCAATCGCAGCCAGAAACTCTCGACTGGAGACCACGATTTAGCAAATGGTCAAATATCCACGTATCAGGTTGACTGATAACTTTAGTTATCTTAAACTATCTATCGACTTGGTGCAGCGTTTGGAAGACTGAAAAGAACTAGCACCCTATGGACCTTCAAATCGGGAGTGGATTAGGATCGATGATTACAAGTTTAAATTGAAGTCTTGTAAGCAACGTTATACAAATCGGTATGAGACAAATCATAGTCCTGGAATATTGTTGTTAAAACTGACGATAATGCTTTGTTCGGAAGTTGTAACAAATAAATAGGTAGGTATTATCTGAAAAAAGATTCGAATAGACATCACAGATTTGCCGAACAATAAATCTGTGATAACTACAGGAATATATGAATGAGTAACTACGACATCCTGGAGATGTGGCTGCCTGGTGTGCCGAGGTGAGGAGATATTTACCTTTCAACGAAAAACTGCGCTAACGGAACGATTTGGAATTTCAAATTTGATGTGTTTACGATCGCAGTATATTTTATTGTCATCGTCATTATAATAGAGTTGGCTCGAGATAGCAATAATTTATTTACATTACAATAAGAAAAAAATACAGATAGACATGCCTATTTCGAGCAAGCCACTACTGAGCAATTGCTACTAAGAAGGATAGAAATTTGGAGACTGGTTATAAATGTATAGCAAAAAGGAAAATAATATATTAATCAGGCGTAATCCGGCGTAAGTATTATTGTTAAATATATTTTGTAAGAGTTCAATTTTTTCTATCCTTTGCAAATTATTTTAATCTTTTATTTATGTCCCACGAGCTCCTTTTGGTTTTATTTCAATACCAATAATTATTATCTATAGGTACTTAATTAATATTATAAAGAGAAAAGATTTGTGCGTGCGTGCGTGCGTGTGTATATAACGAATAAGCTCAAAAACCACTGGACCGATTGAAAAATTCTTTCACCGTTTGAATGCTACATTATCATTGATCAACATAGGTTACATTAATTAGAGGAAAAAATAAGGATCCTCACTAAAACGGCAATAATGTAACCCAAGGTGCAAAAAAAATGCCATAAAATGTCTAAATCGCATGCGCTGCGAAAACTATTGATCATAGAACAAAAAAATGTTCTACAATATTAAAGAACATATTAATGTCTACGAAAAAGGTCGCGATAGCATATGTCTAACTATTGTAGTTATGTCACTATAACTACTTTTTAACATTTTAAAATTAGAAGTTCCGACCAAAATCAGACCAAGTTATTCGTACCTTTGCATTGATTCTTATCCAAATAAATCATTTCCTAAGCAAGACCGTTTCAATACCTGTGAATTGCTTTTTAGTTTGTTCAAATCGGACATTCCGTTTAAAAAATATTACGAATTTAAAACGTTGAAGAATTAAAAAATTAACGCCACCGCACCGCCCCGTGCCGCTGCGGGCTTAGCACGGAAGAGTCGACACCGAACATCTAACCAGACAGTCTTACGGGCATTTTACATATATGAGATTAAGTTATTACACCATTATTTTAAGTGAACCATGGCAACCCGTGGTCAGGTGTGCTATAATTTATATGGCAGAACAATGTTTTCCGATTCAGCTAGTTTATTATATAAGCAATCACACCCTTACATTTCAATGTGCACCCAAGATATATTATCACCGAAGATACTTTAAAATGTTTGTAAGAAAGCACTCTATAACTTAAAATAGGACTGCAAAATATAAATTGAAATTTTTAAACATCTAAGAATTATGAAATAGGCAATTACCTCCCATGTTGTAAAATCTCCACCAATTAATATCCAGTTTGCAAGCTGTTCAGTAACCGTTGGTTTAATAAACTGAAAAAAAATATATAGTTTATTTGCATACAATAAACATGTTTATTGTTGAAAATATTTGGGGCATAATAAACTGAACGCAGACATATGAAACTGAACGTCGTCATTCACAGCGCGCTCGCGTCCGAGAGCTCGGCAAATGCTGATAGTTATGTTAAAAATATTGTTGGAATGTTTGTGTTGAAAATCTTATAGTTGAGAATAATACTCACAAGATCGCGTCCAGGACGGGACTGGGCACGAGTCTGATCTGAGGCAGGTAATATCTCCTTGAAAATATTATTAAAACTGCTCTATTTCCGAACGTGACAGCGGACTAGGGCTCGAACGAGTGTCATGGCGGCGGCGCTCGCGTTGGAGGGGGAGTATGGTGATGTACCATTGAAGTATCGACTAAAAATGTATGATAATTAAATAATTTCGATACTAGGAACGCTAAGAAACTAATATTAATATTCCAAATGCAACTTTATTGGTAGTTACTATTCGGTTTGAACTAAAATAAAATGTTTTCCTATGTATTGTCAGCAAAGATCTAATTATTGTTTTATTAAATTAGGAATTTTTTTAGTCCAAAAATGTTTGTTATTTTTTGTATTACGTAATGTTATGACAATGAACAGTTTTACTTTCTATTGATAATATGTTTTAGCTTTAAAATACCAATAATCATTTTTAACGAAATACTTTACTTTTTTATCGAAGACTTTTTCTATCCTACGTGTGATATTTACATACTTTACATTATAAGAATTTTGCAAATATTTATATCACTCGATCCTAAATTCTGTGTTGTTTCGTAACTTGTGCAGACGTTCTTCAATCCCCTATTGACGATAGTGTAAATTGTGTGAGCGATTGGCGCGCGGTCGTTGATCTCGCCTCCACCGTGCATCAGTGGACCGTGACTAATATAACTCTCTTTACGTGTATTATACGTATATTACTTCAATCGCTTAATATCTGGATAACTTCGTTTGTGTAAGACACACATTTACGTTTAACGATCTAATAGTGTGTTCACTATGGAGTTTCTAGATGTAGCTCGTCGGGTTATAAACTTACTATCACCAATTTCTTCTCTATAATTTGGGAAATTAATGTTATGTTTTATTGTAAATATGTGCTGTAAAGTTATTTCACAAACATTGCACCAAATATGTATGACGTTACTATATATATTTTATCGATAATTTAACTGACTTTAGAAGGACATCACTGTTAACAGGGGTTGGGGTTGGTTATAAAAGAGCACGGCGCATGCGTAACGGCGACTACAATATATTAAAAATCGTAATGAAAACATACAAATGATTATAAACTGTACTACTTGGATTTAAAGTTCGAATCCTTTTGTAGGGTAAGATATTTCAAGGACAAATAAAGTACCAGTGTTGCTAACTACGGTGCTTTATTCATTAAGCGACCCGCACACGGTATCGCTACAATGTGCCTATCGTTATATGTATAACTTTGATCTCCGTAAATGTGGAGTTGGATCATCTGCTAGTCAAAATTCTTATTATTTATTAAATCTAGTAGGTATAGAAATTTTATAGCTTAAGTTGTCTGTCTGTACATACTTATAAACCACATTCGAATAAAATATTTAATGTTTTCCACTATAAATAAACTTTAAAAAATGGTTTTGGCGTTTGGCGAGGACCACGCTCTTTGTTATTTATCGTACGTGTCATACAGAATTCATACAGACTTTTGAAATGTTCTACAATTTGAATTTCTTTTTTCAATTATAAGATGGGTGATGCGTCATAGTGTATGTGATATATTACCACTTGTCTATGGTGTATCATATCATAACGTCATAAGGTCTTTTTTGTTAATATGTAAGGAGCAATGTTTATATATAGGTACTTGTTGTTCATAATACTGCTGTTCCTCGGCCAGTAATGAAACAATTTGTTACAACGATAAAAACTTTATTATTTAAAAATGGAACGTCGGTAAGTTACCATGTAGTATTATTGGACAATGTTCATTTGTTGTTCTTCAGTACTGTATGGGGTAGAGCTCCTCCCACACGCGGAATCGATCTTCGGAAAGATTTTCGTGCACGGTCAGAGACAGGTCCATCCGCAAGTATGCTCGCTTGGAGGGGGTCATAGCAGGCCAGTGCAACGCGCCCAGCTCGGGGGTGTCGCCTCGAGGGTTGGGATCTCTGGGAGAATATGGACAAAAGAAAATTGTAAAGTACACAATAAGTCTAAGATGATATTAGGTACCGGGACAACTTGAGGCACAAAAACAATAAATTTATAATAATTAATTATCGCGCGAATATTACATTGGAGATACTGTAGTGGGCTGCACAGGGTTAATGATATCCTATTTCACAAGATAGTCTCGATACTGAAGATACTCCAGCGTTCGAGGAGGGTGCCCTTCTGGCAGATTACATTGAACACATACCCGTATCTGGCGAAGTTGTACCACACGGCTGTGATCACGTCCACCATGTTGGAATCTCGGCTGCCGTCCGCAGGTATCTCCGGGAAGCGGTAGCTCAACGAGAACAGGTAAATCAGCTCGTCGTGGTGCGCCGCCGCTACAACAACAACTCAACATTCAAAATTCAAACCCAAAAAAATGTATTTCCCAGCTTTAAGAAAAATATTTGCCTTTAAAAGTATTATATAGTATGTGTATGTTTATCAGTTATCCGGTTACTACAACGCAGTCATAAAATTGCCTAATTTGCAATCAGACGTCATTCGAACCCATTACCCTGGTCGCGGCAGTGGGGATCATTAACCACTTTAGTTACAACAAAATAATAGTCGTTCCGTGAATGAAACGCTATTCAGTGTCAATACGCAACATTATTACTTCAACATCTTCACGTATACAAACTTTTGTAACCAACAAAATTTAATATACATACATACTTACTTCAATTTTTTTAAATAGGCTGCTGATGCCACTCGTAGTGTAGTCGCATATGAAATGAACGTTAGTTCAAGTTAAGAAATATTTACCGAACTTACCGACTGGCTTCTTCGTGGTGGGGTCTTCGTAGTGGCTGTGGTTGCCCACGTGTGCGAACTGGTAGTAGAACAGCGGCTGCGGCGAGTGGCGGCACATCAGGTTGGCCATCCTGCTCCGACGCCACGCCGTTCCATTAAACGATCGATATAATTATTTCAAATCACTATTTGTACTTTATACTCTGCATGCACCGTATTTGTGCAAATAAATGTATTAAATTTATTATTTTTCCGTCCTAGCATGTTATAATTTGTGTGCTCGGTTCCCAACTTAACCAAGGGTGCTCTTTAGTAAATTGTTGCTAAACTTCGTTAGTTAGTATTTGTTACTTTGTTGAGGTATTGACTTCCTCGGTGATATTGGTGCCCACTTGTCTATAGCCATCCATTTACTATGTGTCGGTAAATCTGAGTATAGTATCACAAGTGTTTCCTTAAACAAAATATATATTCGGTATTCTGTCGCCTTTAAAGTGACGTTCGTCGCCGGACAGGAAATTTCAAGGTCATTCATTTAAATTTCAATCGGTCTAAAAAAACCGGCACGTGCGTGTACGTATGTGTGTGTGTACGTGTACGGTGGACTCAGGTCATTATAATCACAGACGAGTGATCTAGACTCGCTAGAGAAGGACATATATTTTCCCTGATATGTATTATAGGGTCAGCCTGTGAAGCGTATACCTACTGTTGTAAATTACATTCTGTTGTATATATCTTGGAAGTTTCCAAGACTAATCGACTGAAACATTTTAAATTTTATGGTATCACAAATAAATCAGAATCTAATTAAAAGCGTTTCCTGTTCAGAAAACAAAGTGACCTATAATTACCTATGGACAGGAAAGCTTGTGATGCTGTCAGCGTACAGTCTCCCCAAATTCCTTGCGCTGTTTCCATCGTTAGCGAGGGGTTGATCGTGCAGGTATTCCTTTCTCAGCCGCTCGACCGCAGGGTGGGGCTTGTCCCTGGGCAGCATGAAGGCGATGGGGGCCACTCGCTCCCAGTCTTCGTTGAACTGTTTTCGAAGAGTTTCGTTGCGAAGGGGATCTGTAATATTGAGATAAAACTTAAACTTGCAATTATAAAACAATTTACCAGACATTTGGCAGACCAGTTTTTCAAATGGTTTTTATTTAAAAATGTGCTGCGAGTTTTTTCCAAGCTTTTTTCTCCCGGTCTGCCACAGCCAGAAGGGCACACAAAGCTGATGAACGATAACAATTTCAAAACAATTTGAATTTATATTTGAACTCCGAATCTAAATTTTAGAATGTTGACATTCATTATCGACACGGATCTTTTTGAAAGACACGCTCTTTACAAAATACATTAAAAAACTGACTGAATGCGAGCCAGAAGAACTCATCGGTGGTGGTGCCGATGATGTGAGGGACGGCGTGCATTTTGTTCTCCCGAATGGCGTCCATCGGCTGCACGGGCAGGAAGCGCTCCTGGCCGAAGTCCGGCTCCACCACGGGCGTATAAATACCCACGGGATCGAATCCGAATTCCTGAAAATGTTCAGTGAATCGTTGGTTAATGATATGATATTATAGCACACGCACGCGACTTGAAGAAGTGCGTTTTTGAAATCAAACATAATATCACCTGATATAACGATGAAATAAAATATCTTGAAAAAACATGTGCATCTTACGGTTTTATGTAGGATATGACATGTAAGAAACAGAAAGAAACTAATATTTGTGGTAGAAAATAAGGCCTATAAACATGGCGTTTGTTGCTTTTTCTGTTGTTGTTATTATGTTATATCTTACATTGTAAATGCGTCGTGATGTTCCAATGTCTCTCCAATCTCTGGTCTTCAAGCAGTCAATCATAGCCTTGGTGGTATCGGTGGGACAGTTCAGGTATTCCGCCTGCTTCACGGCCAGGTGGCGCAGGTGTGTAGGGTTTGGAACTTTTAGCGTCGCCGAACCACTCATTGATATAGCTCGATGGAAGAGACCTGACAAAGAGAACAATTTAACTTAATCTTCCATATTTCAGTTCTTGGTAAAATTTAATCTAGTTTCGAAATTAGTTTTGTTTTGACTGGCTTAAGAATAACATTTTGTTGGTGGTTATGTAACACCTTTGGACATGGGTGAGATGACATGCAGCATCACGCTGATGGAGCCGGCGCTGCAGCCGGTGAGGGTGACGAGGTTCGGGTCGCCGCCAAACGAGCCGATGTTTTCCTTCACCCACTGAAGGGCGGCCACTTGGTCCTTGAAGCCGTTGTTGCCGGGAGCCAGCTTATCGCCTGTGCTAAGGAAACCTATACAAGAAATATCTTCATTTAGAGTTAAGTATTTCTTGACTGTTTCATTCTAATTTACTTTTTTCAAAATGAGTATTATCTTGCAAATTTTTACAGTATTTTTTTAGTATTTTTTTTTAGATCAACATTTTACACAAAGGGTACCGAGGGTCCCCAGCCTGTAGTTGAAGGTGACCAGTACGATGTCCCGGTCGAGCAGGTAGTGGGGGCCGGCGAGGTCGCTGCGCCCGGTCATGGAGTAGAAACCGCCCGCGTGGATGTAGACGACCACAGGCAGACGTTTAGACCTGAATACATTGTACTTCGAAATGATTGTTTACTTCGAAATTGTAGAGCACGGTACAGCTTGACCCTACCGAGGTCTGTGAATTTAAATTTAGTGAATGAGATGAGATGTCGATGCTTAAAACTTTTATTGAAGCATCGGTACGGTATACCCATACACAATAAATGAATTTCAGAATAATGTTGAAGCAAAGTACGAGTATCCCTTTTCTTGATTTTACTCACTCCTTACTTCCCGGGTAAAAAATCTTGATCGTTACCTGTCTCGATCGGCCGGCGTGTACACGTTCACGGTGAGGCAGTCCTCGTCCAGGTAATACCCCGGAGATGCTGTCACCGGACACGCCGGACCGTCCTTCGTGGCGTCCTGCGGGTCCCTGTAGTTGTAGATCAGTCTCGGTGGCTGGAAGTAATGGGATTTGTCTTATCAACATCGTTATCGATTATTCTTTCCACTGTTAAACAGGGTCTCCTCTCAGAACGAGGTGAGGTCTTGGTCACCACGCTGGCCAAGATACAATACCATCCAAACATTTTCCTGACCAGGAATATAATGTTTCATATATCGGTTTCGATATAAATGATAAACATTGGGACAATTACACACACACGGGTACCTGATTTCAAATTAAGCAATTAAATACCTGTGGCGTCTGACCGGACAGTTGATAAATATGCATATACACATACGATACAATACTTACATAAATATTTTTGTAACCCCCAGTCACAGAACAAACAGTGTGCTCATTGAATGAATGATGATGATGATTAACCTAGGTGGGAATAGAACCCATGACCTCCGGCCTGTCAATCGGGTTCTCTTACCACCAGAAAAAAGCCAGTCGACATGAAGCTACCTAAATAAAGTACATAAAGGTAGGATTTCATATTAGAGCTCATAAAATGCATTACAGTGGCTTAGTGATCTCCTGCGACCATTCTACCTGAAACCGAAGCTCCCCGACGGGCGGCTCGGCGTAGCGGATGCCGCGGTAGGTCTCGACGAGCCTCCCGCGCCGCGTCCTGTTGAAGGCACCCAAAAATATGCCGGAATTCGACTCTACCACTGGCTGCTTTCTTGTTTCTGGGACCGGTGAAGAAGTAAAATTTGCATTCTCGTTTTACTCCGTTCATTTGTATGTAACAAATTAAATACGACCTCGGAACACGTAGGAATTAGACAAACAATAAAATAAATTCTTAACTGCCACTACTATCGGCATTCGCTAACATTGCAAGGCACATATACATTAAGGGACATATTAATGTGTTATCACTACATAGTATAAAACAAAGTCGCTTTCCGCTGTCTGTCCCTAATCCCTATGTACGCTTAGATCTTTAAAACTACGCAACGGATTTTGATGCGGTTTCTTTTTAATTCAAGAGGACGGTTTATATGTATAATAATATATGTAGCGATACGTCGAGTGATACTAAACACACATTTTACGAAATTCTACCTTCAAAGGCAATTACGAGGTCGGGACGAAGTCGCGGGCAAAAGCTAGTAACTTATATAGAATAGAAATACAAATAGGAACGCTTATATCATTGGTTTGTTTTTATGTAAATGCATCAAGGCTCGCCCTGGACTAAGTATTCTACAGTCAACATGTGATGCATAAAAATAATTATCTACTTAGTTTTTAATACACCAACCTGCGTGCGAACTGACGGAGGCGTCATTGTAGCCGTTAGCGCACACCACACAACACACAGTGGCAATGCAAAATACTAGCGTCTTATCCATTTTCCTTAAAGGATGGCGACATACTGACTTCAACTAGAATTGAATAAGTCTTTTATACATTCAGACTCATTTATTAATTGGATTTATCATTGTGTTTATTAGTTGTTTCATTGATATAATTAATTCTATTACATCTAACTTTTTAAAATAATAATAATAAACTTAGTGGCCAACCCAATCGCTACAGTTTCTTGATCCAATGGTTTTAAAAAAAAATTACATCTTATATGAATGTCATTGAAGACCGATTATCACTTTTGTCCTAATAACAACGAACTTATTAGTAACTGCGCGTTCCGCTAGATGGCGCAGTTTACAGTTTTCGCAAATTGCTCTAACTTTATCAAATTGCTCTATCACCTGAAGGTGTAATAATAATTTATGAACAATTAGTACTGAAATCAATCGAATCTAAATAAATATTTTGTGTTAATAATAGTTAATAATAAAAAACATGGTCTTGTCACAGTTAGCAATTTAAGGGCTATGGCATTAAAACTTTTCAGTATAACATGGGATCCGTCTGTATGTAACAGTAATATATTAAAAGTATTGCTATAAAATATAATTTAGAACCAATGAAAGTTTAACGCAACTTTACTTTTAAAATAACTCATGCAAGTAGAATTTCAATTGATTGTGTAGCGCGATAGAAGTATTTACCTTCATGTAAATCATATGGAGATAATATATGTACCCTCCGAATGTCGGAAACGGTCTAGACATTTAGGTATCAGCGGCCAGGTCCAGGGCCAAGGTCATTCGGTGATATGGAACGGTACAGTTGTAAATAAGGAAAACGGGTGAGGAAAAATACTAGACTGGTAGCATAGCTATAGTACGACTATTTTCTAGTGCAACTCTTTGATGCGCATTATCTCTTTAAGGAAAATGTTCATGAATACTGGAGAACGAAGCCCTTTGGGATTGAGGAAAAATTCCCTGTATCTCCTCGCCTATTCAAAAAGAATCGATTTTTCATACAAACTTTGATCGTCCTTACCCCTTTAGAACCAAATCTCTGAAAATTGTGTCAAAGTAGGTGCTCTCGTCGGTAAAGTGTCGTCCAGTTTCAGGCTTCTAGCTTCGGTGAAGCGATAGATTGTAAATACGAATGGAATGAATAAGAATTTAAATACAAGAATTCGATTTAGAAAAAGTTTTGTGAACTCGGTTTCCCAGGTTTTGTTTATTAACAAATATAAGTTAATAGTACTTCCATAAATTTGAAGTATATCGGAATTAAAATGGTGTTCTTCAGATACAGCGGCCAAACAGAATCCGTTTTAAGATGCTACATACACATACATACCGTAATGCCCCCTTCCCGTTGTGGCAGGCAGAGGCGCAGTGCTTCCGAGATATCAAGATGGCAAGTCCACGTTATAAAAAATACATGTAGATCTTCATTACACATATATACGTATATTTATTATGTAAATAGATGTAGGTGCTGAGGGAGACCTAGACTGTCCTATCTCGACCGAATAGGTCAGACACTGGCGGTCTGGGGAGTGAAGAGGTTCCGAAACCGGCGTGTATGCATGAAGAGAGTGATGAATGTAGACGTCAGGTTTGTAAAGGCAGAGATATTTGGCA
>DWDX01001172.1:0-20105 GCA_018245675.1 Agara michaeli | reverse complement strand
TTATACATGTATATTTCCTAAATACGCTGTGATAGTGTTCGCCCTGTTGGCATGACTATAATGAATAAATAAATAAAGCTAGTTAGTTATAATTATAATTTTATCAAGTAATAGTACCTAAACATACAAAAAGAAATATCTTAAGTAATTATACGGGTTCGCGTGCTCTGGAATAGATTCGTAGCTGGGCAGTGAATAATATGATTTCAATTATGAATTAACATCTTGTTTTGCGTCTGCGAGGTCGAGTGTTTGTTTCTTGTACGGTTATGACACCAACATGAAGCATTACAAAAATATTGTTGATTTTTTGATAAATAATAAGTAATAGTGCAAGACGGGGTCATTAGTCTGACGACACCAATTCAAGTTAAGCAAACTTGTTCAAACTGTTCCACGTGATGCTATTGTTATTAAGTAACTTGGCATATAATGTAATGAAACTATTCAACGTAACAGTATAGTTCATTTTGATGCACAATTGACTATGTGCTATTGACAAGTATAATGAACATTTTTTATAGAACCTTTTTTGCACGGTCTTCTCGCCACCCTCGACGATTTTACACAAAAGGTTTCTTCTAATTGCTCCAGACATTCTAACCCCCTCAACTGAAATCCTGCTGCCTGCCGGTGCATGCGAAAGAAATAAGTATAGTTAAATACGTGTAATTATACCACTGCGACTGATAGATGTACAATATACAGTATACTATAGCTAAAATCGTAATGAAAAAAATGTGTTTCGTTTTAGCGAGCTGCGATGTAACAGTGAAATGAGATTGTACATAAAATGATTAACTTGTTAAATACAGTCAATGTAAATACAAACCCGTTTTGACTATTAATGCCGGTTTTAATTATATTAATTGTAAATTTAAGAGGTAAGCGTTGAGTCGACTTAAAATTAAGCTTCAGATTTTTATAATTTAAGCTCAGAACATAATTAATGTGTTGCCCTCTTTCTGTGACGCAGTCGCGATGCGCCAGTTTTTAGAGTTCCATCGAAGTCGCCCGAAATATATGTATGTATTAACAAAGTTTATCATGCAATAAGAATCGAACCAACTGTGTGACATGATATTCCAAACTCGCCAACGATTGAGAAAATATGGTATTTGTCATCTATCAAATAGCCGACCGCCCCCGGCGTGCTTAATTTTATATATCCTTTGCGATCTGGTTTCGCGCTATACTCTCACGGTAAACATCAGTATAAATATGCACATATGAACATATAATGAAAAGTATCTACTATATTAAAGCAAATAAATGTTCATATATTGTGTTAGCGCTGAAACAAAAGAGGGCTTTTGAAGTGTGTCATCGCGTCAATAATTCTAACAAAGGAATTCGTTATAACAACGTATTTTTTGAAATGTAATTGTCGCCGACTTGTTAGCAGTGACGATACAAAAACAGTTTAGTGACAGTTAAAGCAGAATTCTAACAAAACATACCGTCAGAACGATATATTTGTGTGTATATACATTGGTATGAAACGAAAAAGGGACAGCGTAATAGAAATTAAAGAAAAAAGCATGGATGAGAGGTCAACAGTTTGGGCTTGGATGGTGGGTCTAGGATCTTGGAGGGCTGTTGGATGGTGGGTCGGCACTGGTAATAAACTAATATAAGACTGTACCGTACCGGGTAATTTACTTTGTTTGAAGACGTTAAACTAAACATCTTTAAATTCGCGATGGATAGTACAGGGATCCATGTTTACAAGTGTGAATCTTTTTGTGATCTGGCGCAGCGTGGAAGTGTCCGCGCTCGTTCTTAGAGTCACATTTGAACACATTTCATCTCGATCATTCAAGGTCCACGCGATCACAGTGAAGGGGTATCGAACCCTAATAAAAACCGCATTCCGCATCCCCCAACGATTGGTATCTGCGTTATAAGCTATATTGATATTGGCTCGAGCGACGTTACATTTGATTGGCTTTTACAGGAATCGGACAATAATGAAATAATAACGTATAACGTCAATTGTGGGCTGTGGTATGATTTGACACGTGTAGCTCATATTCGTCGAGCTGTTATTAGTAATTGCTGTCGTAAAAGTATGCATTTTCTCATGCTAATGAAGAAACAAGCAAGTACGTAAACCGCGTGATTGTTAATTGGTTCTAAGTAACTAGCGGAAACATATACGTATGTCCTGTCCAGCTGTCTTCGGTGTTCGGTGATGATATGTTAATCATTTCGCTTAAGGTTTTGAGTTGTCCTTAACGGTAAAGGCCATAAAGCTTTTTTTAATGTGATAAGAGTTGCAAATCAGCAACAGAAGTGAGAAGTGGTGGCTGCCACTACCGAACATTTGCAATGAACTTTCTGCCCTATTTGAAGTGGATTAGGAATTCTCCTCGCTTGTTTCCACTCTCGAGAATTGAGATGGGAGCTTTTAGTAGGTATATACGCACGCAACCGGCAACCATGTCCTTGAAATATATATATATATATATTTTTCAATAACAATTCTTTTAAAGTAGAATGAGGTGTATAGTGGGTAATAAACTGCCACCAACATGTTGCACCTCCTGATCGCTAGATACGAGTATGTTGCATCAACCAACACAGTGGTTATGGTCGACCACATAATATGTTCGACTACATTATTAAACGTTAATTTTACGTTTTCGCGGTAACTTGTAGCATGTATCGACTTGTAATTACATTTAATTCAATTCCGCTTGACGTGTTTATTGTGAAAAATTGGCAACTGAGATTTTTTATGTGATATTGACATCTCATTGATTCTATGTGTAATCCTTTAGTTTCATAAAATTCTTTCACGGCGTACATCAACAGAATATAGCCATTGCCATGAATTTGAATAATACTATTATGTGTTATCCTGGATCTAATCCTCTTTGTCCCAGGGTCATTCATCTCGACAGATTGACTCGTTAAGTTCAGCTTATCATGTCAAGTCTTGGGATCGCTTACCGATGCCGTGAGACCTTTGACTTGGCAGACGTGACGCTGTCGTGTCCGAGCCCCGAATATCTATAGGTATCGGTTAATTGAGAAACGATAGGATTACGCACAATAAACAAATAAATAATGATAAAAATAACTAGTTATTTATAAACAATGCATGGCGATATATTCCATTGATTGAACAAAATACTGCTCTTGATATTGCTTTCGTGAATAGAGCCTTAACATGAAACAAATGACGTATTAGTTATATTTAAGATCAATTTAGAAATAATTTGTCAAACGCTTTCATACGACCGCGGTATGTATAACACGTGCAGCTAAACAATAGTAAAAGTGGCAGGTAGACCGGAAAAAATACGTAAAATATCACTTGATATGAGCTTGTATTACTATCAATAATATTTAATCTCTTTTGATTGGCCCTGTAATATTACCAATTACAGATAAAGTTTACAGATTGATTATGTCCGTAATACTCATAGGAATTATTTTTTTATAAAACTGCATCACACACAAGTACTGGGAATTCACAGAAAATACAATGTAACCAAATAATATTTAAAGCATGCCAAACTGTGGCTGCCACTCATAAATAACTACAGAATAGGAGAAAATATAGACGTTTTCATCACAGTTGACATAACAGTATTAGTAACAAATATTATGATTTCAATAACAAATCACACCTATTGTGACACATGCCAAATCCTACAACGGACAGGAAATAAAATGAAACTAGTGATAAATTGGGTAAATATTAGCTAACGTTGTTTACCCCCGATGCACGCCAGGAAAACACGGTTATAATTGAATTCGGATGGGTTCGTCCTACACATCGCGTCGCGCGTTGATTGGCCGATATTCAAATTTGGAACTAACGAGATCTTTCACGGCCGACGCGTGATGTCGTTTCACGCTGTGGCTAATATTTTTCATATTGCCTTGGGGCCAAATGGAGGGGTAATAGGGCGCGGAATTGAGGGAGTGCGCCGTTACGGTCCCCTTCAAGAAGTTGGTGGTTAAATATTTGCGTTTGAAATATATTTATATGCCTATAGTAAGGGATTATAGCAACGTTATCTGTAGGCACGTACCTACCGTACGTAGGGTCGTGGGTGCTGGGTATGTCACACAAATACATAATATATTGTCGTATCTTGGACTTGAAAGGCATTGCTGTCATTATCATAATCTTTGTGAATTTACCTTTACAAATGTAATAGAATATTCTCGGAGTAATGAATATGGAACTTCGAGTGGTACTTATTTGTATTTATAATGTCTAATGGTGAATAGTTTTGGATGAATAGGTATTTTTAATAGGATTTTGGATTATAGGGGTTTGAAAATATGAGATATGTTACAAAAACTGATTTGAAATTGATATCGAATGTGAGTTTCCTTTTCAAAATCGAAATCAGCAACTTACATAACGAGAAATCATCTCCAGCTACTCTCAAATAAAACGTACGTATTTTTTCAAACTCCGCTTGTTACGGTGTATATTGTGTTAAGCAAACTTTTATTGGGAGTTATGAAATTTCGACGAAACTTGTAATGAAGGTCGGAGTTTTATGCAAATATTTCTTGAAACATCCAACTGGATTAGAGCTCCGTATAGTAAAGACGTAAGAGTTGCTAAACTAACATACGAGAGTAAAGTTTTGAATAGAGATGAGCACTTTCTTCAGCGCTTCCAGTCTGCAGCCGCTATCGTTCAGTTTTATTTAAGTTTTATCTAGTCTCATCCACGTACACGTAGTCAATATTAAAATAACTTATGTTTATATCAATCACTCATAACAATATCAATCTTTCAGGTTCATTCTGTGCTGCCTTTCATTAAAACATCAGGCCGGGAAAAAACGACAGTGGGATTAAACCCTTACGTTCACAATTCCATGGTACGAGCGTGCCAGATATATTCAAATGAAGCAACCCTGACTGCGGCCAGTGGGATATGGTGTAGTTGTTGACGTTTCATTAACGAGGTGATTTCGTCTTTCCGAGGAAATGCGTTTCCTATTTATTTTATTTGGAAGTAACATTTCCTAGAACTAGACGCTGAGTGACTCACAGATGTTTTTGACAGTGTTCAGTTAAGCTGTGCCCATCATGTTTTCCACGCATATAATCATTTTGCTTTTATTTTTTTCATAATAATTATAAGTTAGAAAATTCGAATGTTGAAGGATATTGATATTTTTCTTTCAGAAACATTTTAATACTTCAACAAATATCTTTATTTCTGTAATCTTGTGTAGTCGTACATAAAAGTAAGTGAATTGTTCAGTAAAAGTTAAAATTTACAGCCGACCTGTCATAAACCAAGCACTTAAAGTCAATGAACGAAAACGTCTTAGTCAAGAGACACTCATTTTGTGTAACAATATACTGCTTCCATTTAACTTTAGGGTCTGTGAAACTAAAAATCTAGATAATATTTGAATATATGTATTCGAGATAGCGGCGCATAGAAGTAAAACAACAACAATAATAATAATTGAGACAATTCCACGAACGGACATCTGATTCTAAATTAGGCAATTAAATGTCTGTCATGGTGATAGCTGTTAAAGTGAAATATCCGATTTCTTAATTTCAATCTTAGAAGCAATGGCGGTATTACCAACGCATATATAACTCTGGAGATCATTTTTGAGGATCGTTCAAAGCGCTAACGATTTCCAAAATGTATATTTTGAATAAATATAATTTAAGTATCCCCCGTTAGGGACCTGGCGTGATGGTATGTTGTTGTTGTTTATAATTTAAGAAATATATAAATCTGCAAGAATTCCCTGTTTATGTTTTTGTTTGAAAACATCCCAATGTAGATAATTTATCTATTGTTTAACTAAACCTCATATAAAAAAGCTACGTTTAGATTCGTTTATGTGATTAGAAACACCTTCTAAGTGACAAACGGTAAAATTAATTCATAATCAATTAATCTATTGGACCATCGCTTTGAGCACCGCTGCTACCAACTAAAGGGAAAATCGATTGTAAAACAGGTCGGTATTGTCAAAAGGAAGCCGTCGTAAAGTTTATTTCTTACAACTCGTAAAATTAGACTTGATTAAATTGAAATAGATTAGATTCCGTGATAGACTTCGTTTGATCCAATTGTTGTGCGTTCTTTTATTCTTTCGTAAGTAATTGAACATTTTTGACGACTGTTTTTACCAACTGAAAATTTATTTTACCGTCTACATTTTTTTACAGGAGAATATTTAAATTGTAATAAATTGACAGAAGGCACTAGATACAAAACGATGCTATTATTTTTATAAATTTCATCATTGGATTTGAGTATACATCGAGTATACTTGGCTATCAAGATCAAACAAACTACCCTTTTCCTTTTCGGTTTAAATATACGAGTAGCTTTACGTAGATGCGATAACCTCAAATGTTCAAATAAACCACAAGTTATGTCCTATAGTGGAACTTTTAAACTATGCAAAAACGTTAAATGTCGTTCTGCGTCTGTTTCGCTGGATGTGGGAAAAAACCAGCAAATGATTCGTTTGTTGCTAAATTTAGTTATGTTATTTTATAGTGATCAGTCAATAGCTTTCATAATTTCTTTTTATAAATTAAAAAAAAGTTTATCGCCTGTTCTATTGACTGGATCTCTAGCGTCACCAACACTTTTTTGTACTGTCCTCTGGAAATAAGACAGTGTTGCCGTGAAAAGTTTCTTATGTATATTATATTCTATCTGTAGTTCTCCAAGTCATAACGTTCGTATAATATTTGCTTAATACAGTTTTATTATATGTATACGTAGTAATTTAATTAATTAAAATAATAAGTTGCTCGTAAAAATTGTATTGCCCGTATCAAACTTTACTATGTTGTCGGATAAAACAATGACGTGGGATTTTTCTGGTCAATTTAAAGTGACTCTGTTGGTTTAATGATCGGATTTATACTAGTTTTATGGCACCATAAAACTCCCAAGAACGAGGCAAGACCGTTAATCTAACCCCGTTGAAATGAAACTCCTCTGTGACGGAGATGTTTGAAGAATCACTGATTGAGTTGGTGGTAAACATTGGTCGGGTCGATTGCTCCTTTGGATATAACGCACCTTGGATATAACAGTTCATAATTTATTTTCATTGTGATTTGAAATGTTCGTAATCCTAAAACGCTGGTATATCATAAACGATTTGCCAAGCGTGGTACAAGCTGGGTGGAGTGAGTCATTGGTGGACGTTCCTAACAGTGACTAGTGGTTTTGAGTGCTATAGGATAGATAAGCTAAACAATAACAGCAAAGATTAGCAATCAGCGGTTAGTTCCGTATTATACACTAGTATAGTAGACGAATAAAAGTAATTAATTTTTAACCTAACATAATATGTTTCATAAATAACGCCAACGCGTCATTTACTGGCGACTTAAACTAAAAAATTGGATAGCATTAAATCCTTTTATCCGTGGCAAATTTCATGGTTACCGTCCAAGAAATATCGGAGTTTTTCTGTCTAAGATAGTTATATAGTGTTCTTTGTATGCATTTTTGGATGAATTTAACTGTAATTAGTGGAACGTACTTGGACGATGTATAAGTGTTCCTAACGATTCTAGTAACGCAATATGGTATGTTATATTTAGCTTATTAAGTGAAAAGTTTTAGACTGAGTTTCAATTGACCCCCCGCGACGATCGCAGGGACGGCTAGATTTTGTTATGTGATTTTGTCACGTGGCCTGGATTTTGGAAGTATATTTTCAGAAATAAAACATGTTGTGCCTCTAGAGCACCTTAATTGAGAGTAATAATAATCAAAATGGTTGTAACGCGAACATTTACTTTTTATTATCACAAAAATGCATGTCCCTTCGGATTTTGTCATTTACAACGCATTTTTGCAAACTAGATATTTTCAGTTGATTCATTAATTAAATGCATCCCTTGAGCAACACAGTTCTTCCGTTATCACGAATCTGCGCATACAGCCGGGACTCACTCGTTTTGCCTAAACGAATAAATATATACGCCTGGGGGATATTACACCGAAAAAGTGTATAAGCTCTGGTATTTTTTGTATATTTTGACCATTTAGTGGCGAAGTTTTGTTTCGATTCACGTTTGATTTCCTCCACTTCACCACATAGTTGTATTGCGTGATGTTGGTCAATCATACATCGCAATAGCTCATCATATACATATATCACCACGAAACTTGTTCATGTACATAATATGCGGAGTTAGAGAAGTTACAGCGGTACAAATTCGTGTATTTATGGCTTACTTTGTCCCCCGCGGCTCCACCCACAATTATTATTGCGATTCCGCAATCCCCCACGTGTTACTTTTCCGCTTTGAATATTTAAATAACGCGAGCATGATTTAATACAGAAAAAATATTGATACGAAAACAGTAAATGGTATTGTGTAGTCGCATAACTAACTAAAGTTTATTCTCAAATTTTCAATGTAAACTTTCTGCTTTAGGTCGCTTATCGTAAAACGGTTATTTATTAATTTTAAAAGTCCTTTTCACGGTAGGATTATTATATACTATTATATACAATTTTTTTACAAAGCTAATGGAACTTGATATTTATCTATTGCAGTTTTAACGATACACCTTTTACTGTCATTAAGTAACTGTATATGGAAGAATAATTCCGCTTTTATTAATCCCGAGCCGTAACAAGTTACCTATTAATACTACTAGAAAGGTACCACTTAGCAGTAGGATCCAGTTGCTCCTGTCAGATATAAACTTTACCAGAGAACAATGAGCAACCGCACGACTCATATGACACGTAATCATTTCAAAGTTCAGATTATTGCTACAAATAAACCGTATGCTCTTTTAAAGTTTCTTATCTTTGTAAGTTGACAGAAAGCAATTTAAGTTGCAACTTATCAAAATTAACTTTGTTGTCTTCACAGTACTGCGAGAAGAATTTATTGGTGATTATATTTTACTTTGCGATTTCTTGGAAATAATCAATTGAATATAAGAAGTATCAGGGATGCAGGTTAAAGAGTATTATTACGATATACCACTATATGCGGTGTCGCAGATGTAGTTAAGCATATTTCTTTCATTTATTTCATTTTATTCATAGTTATAGTGAAGAAATAACTAGCAAGAACACTGTTGTAGAAAATATACTCGTACATCGATAGAGACACAGTCACACGCTCACTAATTTAAAGTAATAACGTAATTTTTTAATGTCGCAATACCATAACTAATAAAGTATTAAATCTAAGAGAATCGTTGAAACAAATTCTGTCTCTATTGGAGATTGTAGAAATCTGATAACAATGGCAATCTAGTAGCTGCGGCAATTTGCTGTAAAACAAGGATATATTTATAGAGACGGGTACTTCATAATATTTGTCTACTTTGCTGTAGTTTCAAGAAAGGAAACCAGTTTAAAATTCGCAATAAGGGAGCCCCTGATTAAAGGTAAGTTGCCTGTGTTATAAGCGATATGAAGTTTCGAGAATGTTTATGGATAATTTCAGGTATAAAAATAGTTTTTACTGGAAGTAACTTGTTTAAGTTTTCTTCGAAGTAGTTACAATTTTGAAATGCTGAAACAGATAATATAATAGCTATCTAAAATTAAAAGGAAAAACAGGCTACCTTTAACAGGCAATATTAAATAGGTAAATTTTACTCACTATTTTGAAAGACGAATTCAATTTATATTCTGTATTCTCGGGTGAATTCTATACTTATATTCAAGGTCAAGTTAATGTTTGAAGGCATAAACAGTCAAAGTTCTGTTGGACGTAATAATATTATTTTTATTGATTCGTAAGGTCATTCACAGACGTTGAATCGCGCTTCGAACAAACAGCTTAATTTTTTTTCAACTCTTTATTATTTATATTTCATACTTTATTGAAATAGTAAATACTCCCTATTTTACGAGGCTGCGGTAACAACAAGGCGTGTGAAGCGGGTCGTGGAGGACTATCCCGAGACCAGTTGACGTGGATGAAACTTTATTTTGCGGCGAACAGTGCGATGAGGGTAGGGTGACAAGGGCGACAGGTCAAAAACTTTATCGAAGTAGTCGCGACTGTAAACTGGTAGAATATGTATCGAGGTCCTTTGTTTCCCGGTAAAATTTAAATGATCAGTTGCAGTTACAGTGAAGGGAAGTTTCGATCTCTTTAGGACGCCTCACATCTTGTCAATGCAAGCAAAACAAAGATGTTAATCGGCTGTTGCCATCGAATTACATTTGTATCTAATCTTAGCTTCTTCCGAGGACGCATTCTGAAAACAGAATTTTTTATTTATTTGTTTTAGTTATTATTTATGATAAACGGCAGTTTGGCCTGTTGCTATATCATAAACTTACCGTTTAAAATGGATTCGTAGGAAATAAAATCATTTAGTGCGAGTAAGGCTACATTTGCCTAAATAAATAGTGTAACATATGCTTTTTTTCTGCAGAAATATTTATTTAGATGGTAATTCCGTAGTCTAGAGTGTGATGGTTGTGGAAGGTCAACATAAAATATTCGACATAGCGAATCCTAACTAAAGCATAAATCCGTACCCGGGGCCGTTTGAACCGAATAACGATATCAAACCCGCACTAACTTCATAGATATCTGTCGATAATGACCGGTATTCATTCTAACAATACATTCAATTCGATTTCATAAAGTCGGCCCATTGACGATGTAGGTGGTATTCAAGAGGATTCCTTAGAAATGAGGCTCCATCACAATTTATTATAATACCCTTTGGACCCTATTGTGATGTGCTCATTATACACTCATTTAAATCCATTCCGAGCACAATGGTCCTGTTACCGTTCTATTAAATTCTATAGAGAGTTTGGAGCAGACGGTTAACTGACGGTGGATGGCGACCGTGCCGCTTATCTAAGAATGGAAAGCAACAAAGGATGTCAAACGCATGAAACTTTCTTACTCGAAACGCAGGAATTTGGTCAGGTTTTCACATTTGAAAACACTTTAGACTATTTATTTTTGTGACTTCAACAGCAGCCATGGTATACATAAAATCAGATAGCCTGAGAGCGGACGAGTCCCTGTTCCCTGAAATGATAAAGTGTAATAATAAAATCCGAGCGTCAAGCAATATTGATTTCATTGTTTGTTTCATTGATAATGACAGTCTTGGTTGGCAAATCACATTTGAAAAAGCGCTAATTAAAGTTTGCACTATCGTGTGTAAAAAAATACGCCGAATAGGAGTGAGATAGGTATATCGTAAATTCTGCCATCGTAAGTTTATAAAGACATCTTTATCTGTGTATGTATGAATGTATTATCTTCATAAACATCTAAAATATCCTTACATCGTATTTCGACGGGAGCCGTAGACGGTGGAGAATATTAAATTAATCACCAAGTGTCAGGAGTGGGGACGCGACGTTCTCCCGCTCTTGAGTATGTTAATGACTTGTTACACTGCCGACTGGCAGACGAGTGCCGTACCCGTCGTGATTGTCGTAGTGGAGTATTAAATAATTACCACAATATTCATAAATAGTTGAAATTTAAAGGGATTCCTAATATTTAATTATATCTGGCGTTATATTATGGAAATCCGTGTTATCAAATTAACTTAAATTAACTAACACGCTCAAAAGCCTCCATAACATTTACTTGTAAAGTCACTTTATACATTTACGAATTGTTGTAAAATAACATCAATTTAATTGCATTTTTATAAAAAATAATCTCAGAAACAGCTGCGCCATTTGTGATTTTACCAGTTAACTACAATTATTTGTTGGGGTTAGATTAATGCCAGGTATGGAATAATTGACCTATAATAAAGTCAAGTAATTTACAAAAAAAATAAACTTTTATCAAAACTCATTTATATAGCATATACATTTAGCTAACCCGGGAATTCGTGGTTGGTTGAAAATGACACTCGTTTAATTAATAGTCTGATATCATGACTGTAGTGACTAATGCATTTTCTTATATTCGAGACCCGCAATATTTAAGACCATTTAAAATTCAACGATGATTTCCATCTTACAACATAATATTGAATATTTTCGCTGATAGTACAACTATTACCTTACACTCAAGGTGTAATTAACGACAGTTTGACAACCATCTTGTATTATGAGTGTTTGATGGTGTGAATTTGCACAGGCATGGATGTTTCTTCATAAGTGATGTCATTATTTTCGCAAAGTGAAGTACAGTATATAAATAGTTTATTTATCATAATGAAGCTGTAGAAAAACGAACACGTGTACCGTTAAGTAGAATTTAAAAACTGGTTTAGGTAACTTACATACCTAACATAGGATACTGGAAGATACCACCTTGATATGAATAATTTGAGTTATTTCTTTGCACGTTAGTTCCGTAATTCCGTTATTCCGTATTCCGTAATAACCTTAAATAACTGCTCGAAGGGTTTGAAATCAATAACATACGCATTGTTTCTTTTATATTAGTTATACGAGTTATATAAAGTGGAACGCAGCGCCATCTACGCTTGGGGTTCGACTTACACTGGAAGTTGAAAAGTTCGCTCTTAAACAAACATCTGTGTATCCCACTTCGCAATGAATCTTGCAACTTGACGTAATGAAACCCTTCGGCGGCTTAAAATGTTTCAACGGGCCCATTTAGGCTAATATTTATTATTATGAGTATTTTATTCTTACAAGAAGCATGTATTTTAATTTAACAATAACCTTGATACGAGTTCATCAAAATACATATATTAATTAACTTTATCTACGAGTATACTCGCTGTCTTAAAATGTTTTCTGCAAATAAGTCTTAGTTGTCTAGTTTATTACTATCACATCAGTGGATGCTTTATTTTGAAATAGGCGTGCGTTTGACGAGTTCATCAGCTAGTAAGCCAGGTGCAATCTAGGATATAGCACGCTTTCTTAGAAAAACTATTTACTCTTCTCTTCAAATAATTCCAGGTTTCAAGTATGGAGAAAAATGGATTTATGAAGTTGAAAAATGCCCCTGAAATTAAACACTCGATGGCGACCCTTACATTTCCCAACTGACTGAAAACTTTAGTTCATATAAAATGTTTGAGGTAATTTATTCATGTATGTATACTTTATTGTAAGCCTATATAACGTAAAAGTAACAAAAGGCGAACGTAATACCTGATGGCCTTTTTTAGTGGAGCAATTAACGTTATATTGCTATTCGTGAATGGTTTGTTTACAATATTTTTATGTCCCGCTTCCGTTTGGAATTAATAAATCTTTATTTTGTTATTCGTACGTGTTAAAGTTACTCAATTTTATTTCGTTGACTGTTTACCATATTTTATTGCTGTAAGAAATGTCCATTCCTTAAATAAACTTAAAGGATATTTTGCAGGTACATACGTTGTACGCTATATATCGTTAGCTTAACTGAATTATACTATCACCATTAGCCACCAGTTACCGCAAAAGACATTGTTTCACTACGAATTACCTTTTGAATGAAAATTCTGAATTTCACCCGTTGATATTACGTGAATGTCAAATCCTACGTAAGAGACTTAACACAAATACGCCAACGAACGTATTGTACTAAAACTGCTGTGTCCGGTATGGAAAATGGGTACTAACATCTATTGTTTCTCTCATGCTTTTCGTGTTATAAATGCAAAGTTATCAATTATATACACATGGTCTACATCGTAGAGACGTAGCATTTTCTACGGTTAACGCATTGTAAAAAGGCTCCTTATATGTTACTATTGTAACTATTACAATTGCTTGAGAAACAGTTATAGAGTCTAACTATTTCCAATCCTTGCATATAGTCCTTAGAGTAAGTAAGTATTTAATTACAATTATGATCAACTAATATGCATAGGCCTGTGAGAAGTATAGCAAAAAATATATATCATTATTTTCTATTTCGCCACAAGAGATGGCGCTACTCGTTGTTCTACTGCTGAATTGTAGTATCGCAGTTTTCTAAGACTCACGAGACATGTGCAAACTTATTTAAATACAGTCCCTGTTTACATCGAAATCTACTTATTTTTACAATTTGATATCAACTTGGGTAACGTTACTTTTTTATTTCGACTTGGGATATATCTATATGTATATATTTTCGCTTATTATATGAAAAATAAAACACACAATGCCAAATATATTCAATGAAATCACTTACAGAATTATCAACAGAGTTCGTTGTTATATGACCTGTGGTGTCGTTATAATAACATCGGCATTAAAGGCTTTAAAAATAATTTAAAATAAAAACGCGTCAAGTGTCCCCAAACCCCCCAAGTCACTTTGCATACTTATCAGTAGATACCCACCGCTAGAATAACGCTTAAAGTGAATTATGGGTCCATATATTCGGGTCCTTGATCCGAAGGCTATCAGAGAGCCTAAATAAACAATTACATAGTGGTTACCGTCGCTTTACTGTTTAGGCTACAGTTGACATTTACGATCAGCCGTAAATAACTATCACAATAGAGACCACTTACGTTATAGGTGATAGTGTGAGATGTATGGGATAGTGTTTATATACCTCGCTTTGTTCACGTACCGCTTCTACAGAAACAACAAATGCCAGACAGCTTTATACCTGCGATTGTCCTTTTGCATACGAGTAGTTCAAACACAGATAACGTACTATAATAGGTAATGGAAAAATTATAACATGTATGTAATGAATATGAGCAATCTAACAAGAGCGTAAAATTATTGAGTGGGTGAAATGTAATGAAATAATGTATTTCCAATTCCGATTCCGATTCGAAATGAATCTCTATGTATACAATTTTAAAGGATGCAGCTAAATTGGAATTTTAATTTTTATACTATTAGAGGATATGAATATGCGAAAAAATTGTATTAATCATTACAGTGCGGTTATATTCGTCGAATGTTCTCGTTGTCACCATATATGAAGCAATGTAGTCTGTCACGTCGCGGCATATTCAGGTGAAGACGAATATATGCCAAAAATCTGTTGGTAAATTGGCGAGCATCAACTGGTTTTGTCGCGATAAAGTTCATGTTTAGGCCATACTTTACCGTTTTACAAGCGACCGTTTCCTCCACTTCTTGTACGGTACAAACCGGGGCATAGCAACTGTCCAGTTCGTAAGAAAATATTTTAGATTTAATAAAAATTGACAAATAATTCACTTTTATGTTTTTCAAAACACAGGAAAATTATGAGTGCTCGTCAGTGAATACATAGAAACTATGTTGGTATTGTACTATAAGTGGCCATAAATCTATATTTTTATGGTATTGTGCTATAATTATTTATACATTAAAATAAAATTTTGTTAATTACAAGAAAAGTATTACTGGCTTTCTCAGATTTCCGACATCGACGCATAATGCTTCACAATATTCATTTACATTTGTACAGCTTTGTTTCATTGTAAAAACATCTTTTGTAAAGGTTTTTTCATTTGCCGATAAAAGATTTCAAGACAAAATAATTGGATTTGTCAAAAGAATTTTCTGGTCCGGGGAACAATGGATAAAGCAACTGTATATAGCAATAATTAATACCGAACAGCTTTCACATGTGCCCAACAATAGACAGGTACCAGAAACGTCAAGCCTCGATCCAATTAAGTATTCGAGTCAATTGAAGCTATGCACACAATACGTTTGGATACGAAGTACTATGAAGAAAGGGCGCCAAGTTGTACGCATGCGTGCGTTCAGGAAGCGAACCAAGGGACCAGTCACGCGAGTTCAGTCTCCGATTGGACTCCGTCCTGAACGGATGCAGACGAAACGAATGAAAACTGAAAGACGAGTACATTAATATTCGTACGCGATTGTTCCGAGAGTTGGAAAAAAATAGCTGAATGATCCAGTTTCGAAATAATTCGTAAATGCAAGTTGCTGTAGGTACGTGCAATGCGCGACGTGAGTTATGCTTTCGTTTGGCGTGATCGTGCTGCTGACAGTGTTGGACCTGTGTGTGCCGTTGTACCACGATCAGTTTGCACTGCACGTTCCCGATGGACGTGCTGACGAGCTCGCCCACAAACATGGGTTCATCAATCATGGACAGGTAAATTTCTCGCAGAACAATTCAGAATTCCATTTCATTGGGAGATATATTTTCCTGTTTAAAACAATCCGCGGAAGCTTGAACCTTTTTTAACGATATTCTGCTTTAAGAAATTTAGTGACGGAATGTTTTAGGTTACAAGTTGTAAAATTAAAGGTTTTTTTAGAACATTTTTCTTTAGAAATATTTACTATGAAAACCTTTTTCAAGCGATACGTTCATTGTAGACCATTACCGAAGGCAATTTGAAGAATGATCATTATGAAGAACGATAAAAAACTGTAACGCAATGCATATCAGGAAAATTAAACGAAATGAGTTTACTTCATTTAAAAAATGGAGTTTCTGTTCCATAGGAAAATAATTCGTAAGAGAAACCCACTTTTCCACTTGATAGCTACAATATACAACATTTCCAAACCCTGGTCAGACTATCGCCACTAAGTCCAAACCTCTGCAAGGCACTGACTGCAAATTTTTCGTGAATATCAATATCTGACCCACTTCGTTCTTAGCGTTTTTACATTCCCAGCCACAGAATATATGTATATCAAAGAGAAATAACGTTTTGGATTTTTCGTACAAATTCCGGTGTCATCATATTTCCATATAATTCTGGTACACCAGCTGTTTCATTTTTAATGTTCAATGACTCGCAAAGTGTTCCAATTTTGTTTTTAGTTGGTTGCTCCAAATAAATCTGTAGTACTGTTTATAAAAACTATTTTTGCGCTGCAATAAAATCACCTTAAGCAGGACTGTATGTTTACCATTTCTATGATATAAATAAAAGTTTTACATACACGTATATGTAAGATAAATAGGTATGATTGACTGTTATTGGTTTATTGATATTGAAGTATTAAATTTCCCTTCACCTTCTAATCAGTGTAACTGTTTGGTGGATAAAATTATAAATAAATATGTATGTAATTATTTTTCATAATTAGATATTTTATATTATTACTAATGATAATAATAACATAATTGTATATTATATGTACATAATTACATATATTGGTTTGAATAACCCCTATTAAATTGGCAACAAGAGCCACCGTGCTTGGCTACTCAGCAGAGATTGTTGAACTCGATTAACGACCCTATACACATCTAAATATCTCTGATCTCGGACATATTTTGTAGTCTTATCTCATACTTATTCACGTGAAACGTCGCTAACTATTTCTAGATAAGTATGAAAATGATTTTACTCTATTGCTATTTTAACTATAAGGAAGCAGTTTACAGTTTTTAGCCAAAATTACTAATATTCATTTCTCTTCATTTTCTTGTCGGTGTCCTAACACTTCTCGTTTTCATACCAACCAAATATCATCGCGCGAATGAAAATCCATATTCAGTTGATCCTGCATTAGAAATTCCTCGCGCATATTCACTTGATTAACATTCCATGGATCCTTGCATGAAGTTGTATTATAAAATAAAATTCTTCATAAAAATTTGCGTCTGAAAACTAAAAGTGAAGCTCAGAATATATTGAATGCTGTGCAAGTGGATATTGGTCGCAGGGATTACGATCTTCATTGACTTTTGAATTTTACTATGGTTAAAAATTATAATGTTAATAGCTTATGGTTTATGGCTATAATATACATACCTATATTTAACAAATATGGAAAGGAGATATTTTCTGTAAATTAATTTCATGTTATTTTAAAGTTAAATATGTCTATCGTTAATAACTAAAAGGAATTCTATATTAATACCTACAACCTATAAATTTAAGAAGTACCCCGTGGAGTAACAAAAACGGAATAACTTTTTCTCAAGTTGAAAACTGCTATTAGTCCATTGTTTTCAACTAAACTGTAGACTTCAACAACGTTCATACCGGATGAGATTTCATGGAAATAAGTAAAGTTTAAAATTCGTTTGCTTTTTTATCTCTAAACACGTCATGTTTGGAGTCCCGAGTTGTTAATGTCAATTATACTAGTCGTAAACGTTATCGGCATGACGAAGGATTAGAAGGATGAGAAGGCATGAGGAAGAATACTATAAATTGACTTAATATAAATTTGAAATGCATAACATGTTTGTTTGTTAAGAGATAATCCAAGAGGTCTTCGACTGTTGTTGGCTGCGGTATGTTTTCCTTTTCCGTTCACAAGTACACAGATTCCTTTGTTATAGTTACGGAGCTCTTTCCCAACTTGCTGAAAATCTTTACATTATTTAAAAAACTTACGATAGAGATGTCGGCCAGCTATCTGCATCGCTGCTAGTTCGTATTTGAAACGGGCTTTAAATATTACATATGAAATGTTTTTAATCGCTTTATATTGTTATTTTATGTTCTAAATATTATTCTTCTTCATCACTACATAGTATAAAACAAAGTTTCTTTCCGCTGTTTGTCCCAACGTATGCTTAGATCTTTAATACTACCCAACGGATTTTGATGCGTTTTTTGTATATAGATATAGTGATTTAAGATAAACGTTTATATATATAATAATATTACATATATGTAGTGATACGTCGTGGTGAACTAAACCCACATTTTACGAAATTCTACCTCCAAAGGGAATTGCGAAAAGGGACGAAGTCGCGGGCATAAGCTATTTACTAATATTTCCTTATATTTTAAGAATCTAACTGAACAGAGATAATGTAAAATATTTAAAGAAAACATTCTTGGTGTCATTTAATATAAAACATTATGTAATATAGGCACAATCGATTTAGGTTTGTTTATATATAAAAAGGAAATTGGTAAACAAATAAAACCCCCTATTCCCGCAAATGACAATGTAGGTATAGCATAAATTGTTAATCATAATCTGTTGCAACAATAAGTCTTCAGGTTAATGATGTTTGCAATGTCTGTATTATAATATAACACAACAACAACAACAACATAACGTCACGCCAGGTCCCTAAAAGGGTAGGCAGAAAGCATCGATATATATATTTATATAACACAACATATAAATATATTCACATCACGCTAACTGCTACAATATTTTTATGTAAATTTTTATTTCAAGCGTACTAATAAGAAATTTTGAAATGGCTCACATTTCAAACCGTTCAAATTGAAAGTTCAAATTTTATTGAATCCATTTTAACCCCATTTGTTAGATGCTGACAAAAGGGTATCTTTTGACGGCTGTTGCCTCGGTTACTCTGCTCTCTTTGATCTCGAACGAATGCAGATAAAGACCCTTCGGTAACGAGATATAGTATTAACGGACAACAAGTCGGTAATCCTATATCAATTTTCCGCAAAGATTCCTTCAGGGTAGATTGATACAGGATTATGATTTGCTTGATATACATTACCAAAATAAAGGAATAAATATCATTAAATTATTATTTAACACGTCTGGTTTGGCTACAAATGATTAAGGAGAAGATAATATGCTTAAGTCTGAAGTATGAAAATTCTTATGTCAATTCTCCAATAATTGTCACTTTAGTCTTGCAGTATTTTTGGTTTAAGGACATTTTTCTTCTGTCCCACTTCTTTATAGTATCGCAATGGAATAAGTCTCATCCGTAATTCCGTTAACGTTCTTTGAGAATAAATGAAGACGACCAAGCCTAATTTAATGATTTCTTTGTACGCCTAATTCAATGTTATGAAGCAGCCTTTTGTAGACCTTCTTGCTCAGGTCCACAAAAGGATGATGCTTTAACAAGTGAAATGTCATTACATTACTCTTGTTGTCGTTAAGGAGGGTTTATGCTTTTACGTCATTATTAATGCGTCATATTTTTGTATATTGAAAGAGCAAAAGGTAAATTAGGAACTTGTACGATTTTTAAATGCGTTTCGATTGTAACAATGTCTGATCTTCTATTTATGTGACTGTCTATCTGCGAATGTTAATTGGAGTGTTCGTTTGGGCAAATACCCATAGGCTATACACACGATACATTTTGGCATAGTAATTACCGTAGCAACGGATCTGCATTTTGTTTTTCAGATAAGACTTAAGTCATATTTGTTATTGATTATATATAAGCTGTAATCAACATCAACATTTTTAATTCGACGTACGTAACATCACGCCTGTAATGCCCTAAGGGGTAGGCAGAGGAGTGTAGTACACCCCCATCTTTCACCAGTTACGTTTAAGTCCCACAATGGAATAGGT